>JABEXW010001102.1:0-33079 GCA_013266185.1 Fusarium sarcochroum | reverse complement strand
GTATAATATAATGGATATTTTAGCATATATGTATTAATATTAGGATGATCTTGCGTCTCATATTTTACTTCCCCCCGAGGCGGGGCTCCAAGAGCTACAGTGCCCCGCCCCCACTATACGCCGCTTGCCAGTGGACTACCAAGCACTGTAGTTGCCTCTAGGACCCCTATGATCTACTGGAGAATGCGCTGGAAGCCCAGTCCAGCGGTCCAGGTCAGCGGAGTTGTTGCCGTCTTGGATCTTGCTTTTTGTGTACTCTTGCCTTGTTCCCCATTTCTCCCTCCGGCCCCTTCCCACCCTGACTTTGGCTCACACCCAGACCTCGCATCTAGCGGCCTCCACTTCCACGACGTAGTAGTCTACTAAGTTAATCCATCTTCTCTTCTGTTGCTGCACTCGATTACATTACCTTTTTTCCTCCCTTGAATAACCTTGTGCTCTCAAAGATCCATATCTCCTCGTCTTTTACCATACTTTGACGATTGCGACTACGGCTCTCTTCTTCCTCTCTACCTTTTACTCTACAGCCTGCTCGTCCCACGATACGACCCTGAGAGCTTGCAGCCTCCCCCTCACTAAGCGCTTCCCTACGGTTCCGCCGACGTAACCTCTACTACTTCATCCTCAACCCTCCCGACATCGACATCGACATCGCTCTCCCGATAAGCGACACTTTCAGAGGCCAAGCTCATCCTCATTCTTGGCGACTTGGCTCTATAGTCCCTCGTTTTTCTCGAGATAAGAGACCTTCCGGGACGTCCAAGTCTTGTTGGACCATCGCGCAATTCGCGCTCTCTACGCCATCACCAACCGATAACAACTCCGAGTTCCGAGACGTCATGGGTAAATCGTGAGTCCATCTCTGGTTCATTCCTGCTACGTTTAGCATCACTTTGTCGCATTCCTTTTGCTCTCTCTTGCCTCCGTATCTTTCGGTGACGTTGCGTCACTGGAAGCCAGAATCTCATCGGGCGCAAGCGCATTTGTCAACCTCGGATCCCCGCGGAAGCTAGGGACCGACGTCATTATACTTTGGGATCGACCTCATCACAACGATAGCTCAAGACTAACCATGACTGTGCCTATCTAGACAGTCCAAGCTCTCGCAAGATCAGCTCGTCGAGCTCCAAAAGTCGACCCATTTCGACAAGAAGGAGTTGCAGCAATGGTATAAGGGTGAGTTTTTGTCGCTCACGCGGCCTCTTACTTGGTTTGCACTGCCCGCATACCAAGTGTCAACACCACTTGACCGCATGAGAATGGTTGCCTAACACCGGTGCTAGGTTTCCTCAAGGACTGCCCATCGGGTACACTTACCAAGGAGGAGTTCCAAAAGATCTACCGACAATTTTTCCCATTCGGAGATCCGAGCTCATTCGCTGATTATGTATTCAACGTGTTCGATAGCGACAAGTCCGGCACTATCGACTTCAAAGAATTCATCTGCGCGCTGAGCGTTACTAGCAGAGGCAAGATGGAGGATAAACTGGACTGGGCTTTCCAGCTGTATGACATTGATGGCGATGGCAAGATTAGCTATGATGAGATGCTCAAGATTGTTGAAGCTATCTACAAGATGGTGAGTGCCGGATTCATGTCTTCTGAGACATGGGCATGGATGGACAACGAGAACGCCTTTACTAAGTATGAATAGGTCGGCTCCATGGTTAAGCTACCCGAAGACGAAGATACCCCCGAGAAGCGAGTAAAGAAGATCTTCCGCATGATGGACAAGGACGAAAACGGCAGTCTAGACATGGAAGAGTTCAAGGAGGGTAGCAAACGAGACGAGACGATTGTGTCAGCGCTATCCCTCTATGATGGGTTGGTGTAGAAGGAAACTAGATACCAACCTAATGACATGACCAGAATATGAGCGGAACACGAAGAGAAAGAGGAAGAGAAACAGTAAATGAAAAGAAGGACCGACGGGTGCCATGCTTGGCCAGGAGTGTGAGGAGATTTTGTCGTTTTGCTTCTGTTTGTCCCTTACCCAAGGGCACGGCCTCTTGCTTTGTGAGGGTCTTGGAGAGGCCTATGATTATGGAATAAATCGCTGTGCTATTGTTTGAACAGGGGCTTTGTAGTTGTTTGCGTTGTGAACGTGTTTGCTGGGATTCTTGCTGCTATGGTTCGAGATTTGGATGCTTAGATAACAGGGCTACCCCAAGGACTCCTTGACCTCTATATTGCTTTCGAATAATGAGTTTTAACATGCTTATTCACCAGACAAAGCAACAGGTACTTATGTCTGATATTAAACAGTGGCCAAGATGTCTGGCATACTACCCGGTAGTAGGGCAGCGGGCCAAGGAGTTTTATGAGACTTAAAGTAACAATTTGATGTGTTATGACTATGTAGTCTGCTCTTGTCACCCTCTTGTTTAGTTTGCAATTTCCTTGTTTGTTACAACGTTGTACAAGTGAGTACCTTATGAATGTTTGGTCATGAAGTTTAGTAGGTATCCACTTACACTCAAATTCTACACTCGGCTAAGTCGCTTTCCATCTCCATCATGTTACACGATTAGTAACGACATGCCCTATGTAACACAATCATTTTATATCACGTTTCGTATCTGTTACTCACTTTAGCATCGATTATATGTGGTTATCATGGAATCTCTCGGCGATCTTATAGCAAACCTAGAGCCAGAAGTGGAAGATGCGGAAGAAGGTAAGCTTACAACTTCTCCTCCTAACTCCTTTGAGAACTCACCTACACAACAGTAACGGTTTTCACTAACATGGATAGAAACATTTATTCTTTATGCTCAGCCGATTCTATCTATGAACCTCGGCTTCATCGACCCTCGCGCTGCTTCAGTCGATGTCTCAGTCGCTGGCCGAGACTACACTATCCATCAATCTCCCGGTGTCCTTTCATCTTCACGAACAGGCGGCACAACCGGAGCCAGTAAGAATCTCACTTCAAAAATCTTTATAAAGAAAAATGCACTAACTTCATGTGCAGTCTTATGGAAGATAGCCCCCAGCTTCGCAGCTTGGCTCTCATCACCTTCCAATCCCATCCTTACCAGCTCCATTCTCAGCAACGCTTCTATTCTTGAGCTCGGCTGTGGCATATCGCCCCTGAGTGCCCTGTCTCTTGGTCCTCGCGTAGCTCGATACGTCCTCACCGACCAGTCCTACGTTCAGAAGCTTCTTCAGCGCAATCTCGACGAGAACCTCTTGTCAGCGTTTAGCTCTGGGACGTCTACTCCTACGGGCAGGGGTAAGAAGAAGCGTAATGCCCATAACCATAGCGTAACTAAGCCAAATATCCGTTTCGAGACACTCGACTGGGAAACGGATGAAGTCATGCCATCTCTAACTGGCTCTGACGATTCTCGCAGCTTTGATGCTGTGGTTGCTTGCGATTGCGTGTACAACTACGCCCTTGTACCGCCATTTGTTCAAACATGTGTAGATGCATGTCGTCTACGACTCTCCGATCCTGCATTTTCGGACAGTGATGAGAGGCGGCCGTGTATTTGCATCATTGGCCAGCAGCTTCGCAGCGATGAAGTATTCGAGTCTTGGCTCAAGACCTTCTCAGCCTCGTTCCACACCTGGAGAGTGTCCGACGATGCCCTTCCCGAAGAACTACGCCCGGCAGCAGGTTTTGTAGTACATGTTGGCATACTTCGAGACGAGGTGAGAGAAAGGGAGTAACTTCACTTCCCTACATAAATATGAACGATACTTAAACAGTAGTAGAGGTGGCACTTTGGTTTTGTTCAGGGAAAAGCTGCATTGTATAGCGAGCATAAAGCGCCTCAAATTCATTTCCATATCGAATCAACTGTCATTGCGTTGATTCGTAAACTTCCTAGGAGTATCCATATGATATCTACCCCAAATTTTGATACTTTTCATCCACCCAAGGTGGGCAAAGCCAGCAAATCCCTTTGGTCACCGAGCCAAGATTCGAAATAATAAAAACCAAAATGCTAATCATCATTTGCCAGTATCCCAATTCCACTTCGCCGTAAAATCATTCATATGCCCAGTCAAACCCTGTATTGGATCCCCAGATTACCACTCGAGAGGCTCTGTCTTCTCCTCACCACGATTTGTCTTGGGAACAGGCACAGCCTTGACAGCCAGCTTGCCGCCCTGGCCAGGACGCTTCATGTAGCCCGTACCGTCGAGCCAAGGGGTATTTTGTGTCATGCGTCGCTCAAAATCGGAAATCTTATCCTCCTGCTGCATGGTCAGGCCAATGTCGTCAAGACCGTTGACCAGGCAGTGCTTGCGGAACTCCTCAACATCGAAGGAGCAGATGGTCTCGCCAGCAGCGTTCTTGATGAGCTGGTTAGGCAGATCAATCTCGATATCGCGGTTGGCACGAGCCTCAGCGGCGATGGCATCCAGGTTGTTCTTGTCATCAATTCTGATGGGCAGCATACCGTTCTTGAAGGTGTTGTTGAAGAAGATATCGGCAAAGGAGGGAGCAATAATGCACTTGATACCGAAGTCGAGGAGAGCCCAGGGAGCATGCTCTCGGGAGCTACCACAACCGAAGTTGGGTCCAGTGACGACCAGAATCTTGGAGTTGCGGAAAGCCTCCTGGTTCAGGACAAAGTCGGGGTTCTCAGATCCGCCCTCCTTGTATCGAAGTTCGTAGAAGAGAGCAGTACCAAGGCCCGTTCGCTTGATAGTCTTAAGGAACTGCTTGGGAATGATGGCATCGGTGTCAACGTTGGATCGGTCCAGGGCAGCGGCAGTGCCCTTCCAAATGGTGAACTTGGGGAGGCCAGCAGCAGCGCCAGCAGCAGCTCCAGCGCTAGCCAAAGTGTTAGTGTGAGGCTCAGAGTCCTGGGGTTGGTCGCCGATCATTTCTCGCTCCTCCGAGTCGTCCTTGGTTCGCTCATCAACGTGAGGCTCCTCAGCGGGCAGCTCACGGGGCTTGAAGGCGGACTGGTGAGTGTAGTGGGTAAGCTTGCGCACATCAGCGAGCTTGCCGACAAGAGCAGCGGCAGCGGCCATGACAGGAGACATAAGATGGGTTCGGCTAAGAGCACCCTGTCGACCCTCAAAGTTTCGGTTAGATGTACTAGCACATCGCTCCTTAGGAGCCAGAATATCGGGGTTCATGCCCAGACACATACTGCAGCCAGCCTCTCGCCACTCAAAACCGGCATCAACAAAGATCTGGTCGAGGCCCTCCTCCTCAGCCTGAGCCTTGACGAGACCAGAACCAGGGACAACCATGGCGCGCTTGATGGTATCGGCAACCTTTCGTCCCTTGACGACGTTGGCGGCAGCTCGAAGATCCTCGATTCGGGCGTTGGTGCAGGAGCCGATGAAGACCTTGTCAACGGGAATATCCTCCATAGGGGTTCCGGCAGTCAGGCCCATATACTCAAGCATGCGGCGACCGGCAGCCTTCTTGTTCTCGTCACTGAAGGTCTCGGGATCAGGGACGGTGCCGGTAATAGGAACGACATCCTCGGGGCTGGTTCCCCAGGTGAGAGTGGGAACAATATCCTTGGCATCAATGAAGACGTCGATATCATACTTGGCATCAGCATCAGACTGGAGAGACTTCCAGTAAGAAGTAGCCTTGTTCCAGATGTCGGAGCCGTACTTGGGAGCCAAGGGACGACCCTTGAGGTACTCAAAGGTAATCTCATCAGGGGCAACCATACCAGCACGAGCGCCACCCTCAATGGACATGTTGCAGATAGACATGCGAGCCTCCATGCTCAGGCTGCGGATGACAGATCCGCAAAACTCAATAACAGCACCAGTACCTCCGGCAGTACCGATCTTGCCAATGGCGTGGAGGACAACATCCTTGGAGCTGACACCAGGGGTCAGCTCACCATCGACCTGTATCCGCATGTTCTTGCTGCGCTTGGTGATGAGGCACTGAGTGGCCAGGACGTGCTCGACCTCACTGGTACCGATACCGAAGGCCAGAGAACCGAAGGCGCCATGTGTCGAGGTGTGGCTGTCACCGCACACGACGGTGGTTCCGGGGAGGGTGAAGCCCTGCTCAGGGCCGATGATGTGGACGATGCCCTGTCGCTTGTCGCCGAGGCCAAAATATGTGACGCCAAACTTCTTGACATTCTCCTCCAGAGTAACACATTGTGTTCGCGAATCGTCTTCCTCGATGAAGGAAGCAATGTCCTTCAAGGCTTTTCGGGAGGAAGTGGGGACGTTCTAAACAGCCCAGGGTCAGAAAGATTCCGTGATAACCGCCACAAATGGAGTGTCTTGGGATGAATTGGCGGAACATACGTGATCGGTGGTAGCCAGAGTGCAATCCGGTCTTCGTACTTTTCGGCCTGCATTCTCAAGGCCCTCAAAAGCTTGCTGTTGGAAATCTTGGTTAGCGGATGTCGCGGCGCCAATGTCGATCTTTTTGGAGGCGAAGTTAAACTTACTGGTGATGTCACTTCGTGGACCAGGTGTCGGTCTTTTGTGCCAACTTTGTCAGTTCCAACGTTCGCAGACACCATTCAACATGCAAAACATACCAATGTAGAGGAGAATTGTGCCATCGAGCTTCTCGTCGACAATGTGTGCCGACAGAACCTTGTCGTAAAGAGTCTGAGGGGTACCCACGGGAGCAGGCATTTTGACAATTGGAATCACGCCGTGTGAAAACCGTCTAGAGTATGTATGCAAAGGAGAAAAGTATAATGACGTCCAAGAATGCGGGGTGGGAATGTTATATCTTTCTTGGTAGTGGTAAACGAGGAGGAATGTAAGTTGTAAGGGAGAAGGAAGGGATCTAAACTATCCGCTTCAGAGGTATAGTAAAGGAAGTAAACCACCAACTGGAGGAAATGGAATCGGTCTGGAAGGAGGCAAAAGGGAAAAAGAAATGTCCTCCCTCTGGGTTTATCAACAAAATTTCATCTGTGCCCCCCTCCCCTCCCCAATTCCACGAGCTTCATAGAATTGCCCATGAAGCGCCGATGATCGGAGGGGTCCGTTTGCGGCCGTCAGCAATTGGAGCTCACCAAGAGGCCAGGACAGTAGGACGGGCGCCAGCGCGGGGTAGACCCACACGCCGCTCCTGCACTGATTGCTAAATAATTGTCCGTCATTGGCTCCTCCCTCCGGTTCTGCCGGCCGATCGCCACTTTTTCAACCTCCGATGTTGAAAGATCAAGCTCCGACTAATATTTGCTTTACCCTTTTTTTAAACTCCACGGCTCGATCCTGGTCTAATTACGACATCAATTGGGCTGGTTTTTGTTACGTTGCGTCGTTCATGCTCGGATGTTGTATTTCCTTATTAACTAATACTGTAGCAGTCCCAAGCATTAGAAGATACGAAAAAGCGAAAAGAACACGGGCTTTGAGAGACTATCAGTTCAAACCATCAGGTTAGTCTCAACCTTCAAAGTATCCTCATAATGCATAATTCGTTGAATTTATGCCATAAAACCTACAAGTAATTGTCTATTTTTACCTCCCTCCGCATCCGCCATCGGCGCACGCTTTGCCCCGGGTTATGATACCATTGCTTTCCCCTGCGAAATGAGCCTGGAACACTGATGCCCCGCCTGCACCGCCGGCACCGGTCCCTTCCCGAGTAGAGTATCCGCCCGGCCGTTGTCTAGTCGTAGGCTCCGGTCAAGCTCCGCCGGAACATGGCTAACACTTCATCCACCATACAATCCCATTCCTCATCCATGCACTTCATTGTGATAGCGGTCAACTCCATAGTCCACACAAAAACCACCAACAGTCCGAACATCAGGGGGAATGCGAGACAGAACCTCCCCAACACCTTCCAGCCGCAATCTTCTTGATTGGCCCGGTTCCAATGCTGTGACTTGAGATTAAAGACAGGTTGCACTGTTTCCCAATACAATTTCGAAAGCCACATGCAATACCCCTTCACCGTACACAAACACTCTTTCATAGCATCCCATAACCCTTCTGTTTCACCCTGGAGAACCCTGTTACTGGAAAGATCTGCGATGCCGTCTTCGGCGCCCAGATGTGTTGGAAGTCTGCCTGGCACGTGCACCCCCAGGTCCATTGTTGGAGTGTTGGTTTCTGTACGACACTTCTGAGAGGGAAGGTGTTCGTTGACTAGGCAAGTGTTGCCCTTCTGCCAACTCATTTGCTCTAACTCCTCCCTGTCGACGTCCTCGACGTCCGTCGTACAAGTGGATATTGACAAACTGCTGCACCGGTGCTGTGTTGCTGGCACCCCTGGATCCAACTCTGGAAAGCCGTTGTACGTTATCGCTTGTGATTGTTCCTTCCCCATGAGCCCATGAGGACTCTTCAACATAGTATCGGTCGCTTGAGTCTCTTTTAGGGACACCGATTTCGGCGATGTACTCAGACCACTCTTCTTTTGGGAGGTTTCCAAATTGTCCGGCGTCGTGCCTAAGATTCGCAGATTGTAGATCACCCGGTTCAATTTGCGATTGTGACGAAGGTGCCCTTGGCTTCCTTGGACTCTTTTCCGGGGAGACGTTGATGTTTTTGGGGCGCACCCAGTAGTGGTGGTGATGTTTGTGAATGCACAAGGCCCCTTGACTTCGTTGCTCCTAATCGTGATGTCTTGTTTGGCACTTTGTGCCCAAGCTTGGTTGCCGTTGTTGTGATCTCCTATCTTCAATGTTGTCAGGGACACCCGACTGGCTGGGGGGAGATTCCTTCTATGTGTCTCTCTGCCTGCTAGGATCCCCTTGGCTGCCTTGTATAGGCTTTGGAACTGCTGCTCGACGGTGGCTTGTCCCACAGGAGAAAGAAGAGCGTCGGACGGGTCTTGAGCTAATGCTTTCGTTGGTTCCCCTTGAGTTAGTGGGCTGATTTTGTTCCAAGCTTTCGACTTTCGGCGCCGCTCCAGAAGTTGGACTGTTGGTGACGGCGTGGAACTGTTCGGTTCCTGCTGCTCCCAACTTGGCTGTATGTTGAAGTTTTCTGGGGGATGCGGGCTCTATACACTTCCCGTCAGGATTTGCTGGTGACGAGTGAAGTCTGGGGTAGGCTGGGACTGGTTTTCGTCGTGGAACCTCTGTGTGGCCGGCTCCAAAGTCATCCGGAGGGTAGTAAGTTTCTCCGGGCTGGTCGTCGAATCTTGCACGAAGTCTTTGTGAAGACTGTCCTCGAGGCGACTTGGTGTGTCGATTATGATCTTCATTGAGGTTGGTTTGAAGCCTTGACTTGTGGTTGACGGGCCTGAATCCGTCGAGAGATCTGACAGCGACTCGCTGCTGGTTGTAATCCGAATTGTTCTTATTCCTCCTGGATCTACTCGCTGGCCCCCGTCTAAAAAAGGTTTCGAAGTCGAGCTTTGATCTTGGTCGTCCCCTGGTTCAACACTGCCAACATAGGCCTCTTGAACCACTCGTGGGCTCTTTGTTCCTGACAGGACACCATTTTGCCGCTCCGTAACGTTTAGCGAAGAACAAACAGCAGGCTCTGAGAACAAATTTCCGTTTAGCCTAGGCTCACTCAGACTGCTGAAATCGATGTCATTTTCGAAAAGCTCCAAGGTCGCAGGAGACAGATTCGCAAGACTCCGCCGATGAGGAGTCCTGATAACTGTGTCAGATGAATGCGAAGATTCTCTGGATCCTACTTCGTGCGATCGTTCTTTGTTAGGAAGCTGCCTTGGGTTGGACAGCTCGAGGGGAAGGCTTAAATCTATAAGCCCGTCTTGCTTATTGATATCTTGGCCGGGACGTGACTGGCGCTCTGAATCACGGCACGAAGTCAGTAAACATTGCAGATTGGAGGTGTATGGTTGTACTGACTTGATAATAGTGAAACGCTTCTCTGTGATTGAGCAATAGGGCTCAGACCAGGCTCCTGAACTGAAGACCACTGGTGTGTTTCTCTTTGCCATCTGCCAGTGATAAGGGCAGCTAGCTGCTTTTCGGCCTTCTCCCGACGCCGCAGTTTTGTGACGTCGTGATCGAGATGGATCTTGATAATTTCATTCTCGGCTTGCTTTTTCTCGGCCGCAGATGACGCGTTCTGAACCTGAGCCTTGAGCTGCTTCAGTCTTTGCTCTATTTTCACGCTTAAAGCGCTCTCTCCGCTGTCCGATGTCATGTCTAAAACGCCAGTCTGCGGATTGATCCCTTGAACACCAAGGTAATCTCCGCTTTCTCTCAGACTTTCGCGCTCTTCTCGCGCTTTCCGTCTTTCTTGTCTCTTGGCTTCAAGAACTTCCAGCAGGCTAGGTGCCTCTTCCACAGCTGTAGTGGAGGGTTGAGTCTTGGAGGCGTACACCGGATCAGCTTTCGTTTTGTCCTTCTTAGTTCTGATGTCGTCACTCGTCATCTTTTGGTCGCGTTTCTTTCCTATTCGCAAAGAACTAAAATCTTTCCATCTGCGCTGAGTAGTTGGTGGAGTGTGGCCCATAGGCACCTTTCCTTTGGGCAAAGGTCCCGAATCTGGCTGTGCTTCACTTAGGTTTTTGGGTGTATTCCAGTCCATAAGGCGATCTGAACCACCTGTTCCACTTCTTTGACCTCGCTGGTGACTGGTGGTAAGATGCTGTGGTTCTGGCAAAGCGAATGGTTGCTTGACTTCAGTCTTGATACTGAGAGATGGTTCAATACCGTTCACTTGCTTCTTCTCCCAGTACCCTTTCTTTCTCAACGTTCCTCCTCGTTCAGGATGACTGCTGGGAAGTTTGTTTTTGAACCAGTTGCCCACGTCCTCTAAAGTCGCACTTCGAGCAGGTTCCTGTTTGATCTCAACCCAGTCACCTACATCTCTGGGTGTGAGCCTTCGGTCAGTTCCTTAATGACCACGAGAATGTTCCTGGGAGTGTGCGCGTTGTGGTAGGCGATCAGAGGATGCTTTCTTGCGGCGGAGGGATGACCAATGTGGTTTGTTAGACATTCCTAGCCGTGTGAGGCAGCTGGCAGGATTGCTCCGACACTGGCGTTGCTGTACTCGAGGGGCTAATGATCTGGTAAGTGGCAGCAGAATAATGCAAGTTTCGCAATTGAGTGCTCGGATGTTCGATTCTTAACAGAAGAAATACTAGGTGGATAGGGGTGCAAAGATAAATAACAAAGCTGAGCGAAGAAATAGTTGATGCAGTAAAGTGTTACCGGATATCTCAGGGCAACGCCTGCGCCTGCCTTCTACGTTTTTTGCAGGAGGCAGGTACACCCACACGGCAGTGAATCATCATGCAGGCATAGGTAGGTATTTAAGGTAAGTGCACTCTATTGTTAGACACTTCCATTGCAACACTACGCCGCCCTGTAACGCTTCGTGGCTGTGAACTTAAGGAGACACATGGAAACTATAGGGTAGCAAAGAGTAAATAAATTCATCACAATGGGGACAAGAGAGGGAGATTGGGGTATTTCCTAATTCTTATTCAGAAACAAGACCCTAACGCCGACCTTAGGCTACCGTCCGTGGTTACGGCAACCTTTGACATAGCTTGCATGTATCAATAAACAAAAAGAAATCTAATTTAGAACCGCGGATGACGGCTCTCTGGTTGCCGACCCATGCCAGAGAATGGATTGACGCGGCCACTCAAATTTGATCCTGTCAATCTGCGGTTCTCTGTTGGTTTGGATGGAGTTCCCGCCCCCCAGTTTCTCTGCTCGTACGCTGCCATTTCTCGAGAATTACGCGGCGACGCCGCTTCCTGAGAGTTGAGTTCGTTCAAGCTCGTAGTTTTCTTGAGAGGTGATTTGTTGTGAGTGTGAATGCCCATGCTGCCGCCAAAATTCATGTTTTGGACTCCTGACGATGTACCAGTCGAAGTGTATCCTGCAGGTAAACTTTGACGAGGGGTAGAGCTTCTCTGGGTAGTGGAGGGTCTGAATACTTCCGAGCGTCGAGTTGCTGTGGGAGGTGTAAACATCTGTGGCTTCATGACATTGTTTGATACAGGGGTAAGAGACCGGTCTTCGGGCGTATCAACAGCACGGGTATATGGGTTAGAGTGAGTTTGGAAAGAGTGTCGGATCTGAACTGTCGGGGTGCCAACTTGCACAAATTCCTGATAATCACTGGGCTGATCCTCTGAGAACTGTGTGCCAATGTCGCGAACCGTAGGGTGAAGACGAGGGTGGACAAATTTAGTGTCATACTCTTTCATGACTTGCTCCTGGATGATGGTCTTGTCCTTGGCTTGCTGCGCAAATCGAGAGCAGAAAAAGAGAAGCTGACCAGAAATAAGGGCTTGCAAAAGCAGTGTGTTCAAAACCGTAACACTTGGTCGAGGGTCTAGAGGAGCTAGAGGAAGGAAAATCATGTACACCAATACATGTCCAGGGCCAAAGATACATGAAAGTCGCAAGGAGACTGGGAGGGGATCCCAAACCGACAACTCCCAGACATCAGATGCCTTGTCGGGATGAGCTCGCGACTCAGCGGATTCTGGTGTTATAAGATTCGCTAGGTAGCTCAGGGGCGTTGAGGGTGACGAGTTTGACTGGTTGACTTTCACACGTCGTGCAGAGGGCGTTGACAGCGGTTTGTCGACTTTGGCTAAAAAGAGTCGGTACTTGCGAGTTCGGGTGATAGTGTAGAAAGCGTTGGTGAACGAGAACATGGCTAGCATCCAGACGAGTGGATAGACCTGTAACATTTGATGATCAGTATGGAGCTCATATGAAGCAAGCTGAAGAACAGGATGATACTTACAAAGAAAGCGAGCCAGCCAGAACCAGCTTCATCGCTGAAAACATCATCACTCTTGGAAGAGAATCCTGAATTGGCACGCGCAAGTAGGAACACAAAGTTCATGACCAGGCCTATCTGTGTTCCTGCGGTGGTTGAATCCCAATCTCTTGTCTCAAGCTCTTCCGACAACCAGAGCAAAAAGTCCATGGGGTTCATGGCACTCATGATGCGCTCAGAGAGCGGTTGCCGACGGACTAAGCGTGGCATCTTGACAAACCGCTTGTATTTCGCCTTCGAATATCGTGATCGCAATATCCGGATGAAGAGTCGCGAGTTGTTGTTGTAAACGAAAAGGAGGGAAATGGCGGCGACCCAGCCAGATGTTGTTTACTTTGAGATTGTTGCTGAGGACGATTTCAATTCTTTGTTCTCACTAGCACGCACCTGCCCGGGGCGTAGCTGACCAGTAGGGGCTTAGTGGAGGCTGCAGCGTGCACCGCGGGGAGGTAGGTGGATGGTCAGAGCTTCACCAGGGACAGAGCGGAGCCTCAGGCGCCTGACCTCCTGCGTAGTTGTATCACGACGAACCTAGCGCTTCCAACTCTCAGAGCGTAGCCAGACGACACACAGTCCCCAGTTACCAAGATGGCTTCGCAAGCAGACTACAAGGATCGCCAGTTTCTGGCTGTTATCGGCGACGAGGTATGTGCTGCCACCGCAGGCTCCCTCTTGATGCTTCGCGCTGACGTAGTTCGCATCTAGGATTCAGTAACAGGACTGCTTCTTGCAGGTATTGGCGTGAGTCTCTTGCTCACTGCGCTTCCTCTATCAAGAAGCTAATCACGAAAATTAGCATGTGACCACGGGAGCCGACGCCCAGAAGAACTTCCTCGTTGTCGACAGCAAGACCGACACAGCTTCTATCGAGGCCGCATTTGATCGATTTACCGAGGATCGAAAAGATATTGGCATCGTACTCATCAACCAACATGTTAGACACTGGCCTTGATTTTACGCTACTCAGATATCTAACCATGTTACAGATCGCGGACCGAATTCGACACCGTATCGATACCTACACCGCAGCTTTCCCTGCTGTTCTGGAGATTCCAAGCAAAGACCACCCCTACGACCCTGAGAAGGATAGTGTATTGAGACGCGTGCGACGTCTGTTTGGAGAGTAAAGGAATGATAGCTTACTCGGCGCATGGACTTATTTCGGGGTAATGGGACGAGCAACCTATAGAGGCGGCATCAGGCCCGTATTTGGCTCGCAGACCAGTAGTACGTTTTTTTGACATTCATCACATTAAGCAGAGCAATTATCATGCTGAGAATCGAGGTGGAGTACAATGCAATGGACTCGTTTATCAAATATGCTGAATAGTATTCTAAAGCCGCTGCAAGATGCTCTACTTGAGCAGAATATTCGCCAAACCAAACGTTAACCGGTAAACCCACGAGAACGTGCCCAACAATAAGTCATGCCGTCATGCGTATGTGTGCGCCATAATCCCAATTACAGATCGCCACCAAAGAAGCCCTTGCTGCTACGAGAGAAGGTGACAGTAGCAGTCAAGCAGGTAATCTGAACATCATCGACGGTGAAGACATCAGCCAACACAGTGTACTTGCCCTACATTGGGTTAGCAATGGCAACAAAAGGGTAAAAGTGAGGAGAGGCTACGCACAGAAGGAATCTCAGCAGGAAGGTCTACGCTCTTGGTAACCTCGATATCACCAGCCTCGACGGGGCACTTTAGGTCGACATTGCCAATCTGCTCGCAGAGATCGGCCTTGGTGCTGATGAGGCGGATGAGACCATACTTGACAGTTAGGAGGACGTAGGCGCCCTCCTCAATCTTCTGCTTGACTGATCCCTTGGCCTTGATCAAAAGCTCCTGGCCACTATCAAATTGTTAGTCCGATATCATGAGCCGTGATAATAAGCGGGGTAGTCGTACGCCTTGGGAGGGTTGGGAGCCAGATCGACCTTTTCAATCTTGACGAGGTCGGCAGAATGGTCTCCAGGGCACAGTTCGAGAGGAGAGTCGCCGGGAATCTTGAGGTCGTCACTAATGGTGACATCGGGAGCCCTGCCATTGAGAACGCTCAAAGCCGCGGCTGGCGCCAAGCAGGCAGTCAGACAGGCGGTGACGGTAGAGAATCTCATGGCGCGATGTAGTCTCGCGATTCGGGTGGGTTGTGGAACGTTGAGTCGTTACGAAAATGCTGCGAAGTGGTTGATGTTGGTGATGATGGTCGTGTGAAGTGATGAAAGCCGTCCTTATCAGGGCAGAATGGCGGATGGCGAGTGGCTGAGTGTTGAGTGCGTCATGGGACTTCTGCTCCACTTTTGCCCCAATGACTGGCCGAGAGCGGCTGGGGATGGAGGAACTGTTGATGCCTTACCGCCTTGGAGTCTGCAAAGAGTAACCGGGCCGCATCCGAGTGCACTAAGTAAGCTACGTACCTTACCTTATCGTGCAGCTTAGAGTCTAGAACCAGCAAGGGAGTCAGTGAGAGTGAGTTTACAATGACGCTCGTATTGCCTTTGTCTTACGAGAGATCCTCCAGCCATACGTAGTGCATAAGTATCTCGAAGGTTTCTATCATAAGACATGCAGCCTCAAATTTAATAAGAGTACCGTAGCTGCAGCTCGCAGTGGCTCAGGATGTAGGTTCCTGGCCTTCAGCATCTCTCTGCGGAGGTGGAACCTCAATGCCCAGCCACCCGCAGGCAGGCACATCAAGCGGGCAGGAGCGGAGTCGCAGCCCCAGGCAACCTCTAGGCCTGAGGCACTTCAGAGGTAGCCTTGCGCACGGACCACCTAGAATTCACCTAGGTATATAAAGCCTTCTTCTCTCCCAAATCTTTTTGACCTCTTCATACTTACCTTGTTCCAAGGATCCTAGCTCATGATTTGGGATCCTTAGTATGGAAGGCCTGCATTGCACATCGCGGAGTCGTTTCTATGCTCTATTGCCCTTCGGGGCCATAGGGGGCGTAATTTTTGATTTACCACTCTTTCATTGTGGTCTGCTGCTTGCGGCGGACATGAAGAAGGATTTCTGGGCGCCTGGAGTCGACGTCGTGTCGCTCACATGTAACGACGTTCTTCTTGAATGGAGAGCTCTCTCGCGCGCCATAATGGTTCATGTTGAGGAATACTTCTGTGAAATTAGTACCATCGGTAGTTTGTGATGTTCCAGCAAAGGAGCTCCGTGGATCATGGTGAGACGCGTTGGTCCCTCAAAGCTCCCTCGTAAGTGGATTCGAGTCATGGTGATTGATTGCGCTGGCGTTTTCATTGGCTGAAGATGAGTAGCTTGACGCGAGCTGAATGGCATTTCCATGTTTTGAACAATGCATTTTCGCATGCTGGCCTTTGCCGACGAGTTAATCCCTGCTCACCAGTCGATTCTCGTCGCGAAACCACCGCACTGTATGGACTACGCGTTACTTGTGCTGCAGTATTCCCCGCTTCCAACAACTCATCTCCCACCACCAAACAGGGCCCATGGTGTGAAGCTAAGGTTTTGTTACGACGAGGATCCAACGATTGTCCCATCTCGAGGGAGGAATGAAAAGCTGGAAGATCACATGCAGCGAGTATCCTCGTCAGCTAATTAACGTGGAACCTGCACAAAACTCGAGAAGGACAAAGGGAGGCAGAGCGCGGAGCGCAAAGCTTACTGTAACATGGATGGTAGATAGCTCCATTTGTAGTAGCACGCGAATTCTATGTGTACATACGCGGACCACTTTGATGCCCTGGTCAGAGGCAGGCCAAGCATCGGCGCGAATACGGGCAGCATCGCGAGACAAACACAACACGACGGTGATGGGAAGTCGTTGCACACATGTGTCGATATCGGCCTCAAGAGTAGAGCGTGGGACGAGTATCGCCGAGGAGCACAAAGGTTCAGATATGCGCACAGTAGACAGTAGCTCCCCTGGAATCTCTACCTTATGCACAGTACTAAACATTGGTGTTTACAAGTTACAACCTGCAGCTCCTTCATAGCAACGTGATGACGCTACCGCACTCATCATTATCACGCAGTCAGCGTGCACCACACTCTCAAACCCATCATGGAATCTTCTTACTGGCTTCAAACACAATGGTCTTTGTGCCTGCTCACATGATTGGCCGGGGCAGCCATGCGCCGAACAGACGCGACGAGCTGGTTCCCTGCTAAATAAGCCAATCAAGGCCAGCAAGGATATGCCGTCCTGCCGTGGTGCAGCGGTTGCGTTCACAGTACGAGCCCGAGGCATGAGGAATACAAACTGTATTGACACACTAGACCCTCTTGAGACGAGCTACCTATCTTACTTCCTCTCAAAGAATGAAAAAGCTCGAAGTTCATCACATAACCATTGCAATATAAAGTCATATTCATAGACGCTAATCTAGACAAAATCTACATCCATCGGCAGGTCAAGCCTTCAGCTATTTAGTGATGACTTTTTTCATTTTTATCGCATTTCTGTGCGAAGTAATCACAACCAAGATCAGACTCCCACTCTGGGTCTTTTCTTTCACCTCTAGCTTACCTCGGCGACCTCGGGTTGGCTTGAATCCAATCTGTTTCACCAAGCATGGTTGGTTTTTGGCGGGTGTCAATTTCCCACACCCCGCTCGGGTCCACCTTCAAGCCCACCAACCAGAAGCGGATTCTCGAGCCAGCAAAAACAGCTTCAGCCGCTCGCTGTCTGCTGTTTTTGCCTTTGCGCTGGCTTTTGGCGTGTTCAGGTTACGTGCCTGAAAGTGGTCGTCATTTTTGCCTGCTTGAAAATCTGGTGAAGCCCCTTCCCGACTCCTTCGCTTCCCGTTCATACCGAAAGCTCGACTCCTAGTGTCGGTCCATCAAAGAAGCAAACGAGAGCCTCGCAAGACTCGAAAGACATGGCTTTCCACTCTTGTCTTATTCCCCCCTTCGCTCAAACGTTTTTCGAGTATCGTCTTGACTCGACGGCCTTACTCACTCACGAGCCGAGCCCCTGGCTGGCCGCCCACGCCAACAAAGCCCAAGGGTTTTCCACTCGCCGTACGCAATTTCTCTCGCATCTCCTCTCTCTTGAGTTTCCTCCCCCCCTCTCCTAGCCCTGTGCTGCAGTGGACAAGGACAATGTCATCCATCTCAGTGCCTCAGGCTGAAAAAGCGCCCTGCGTGCCCTGCTTGCTGCACTAAGATTTCTCCTTATCCACCGCCAGTCAAGGTTCGGTTTAGCGCCGAATCTCTCTTTTGGCCTTGTCTCGTCTCTTCTCTTCCATGTCTCTCTGTCTTGTCTTTTCTTTGGGGGGCCACTGTCCCCGTCCCTCTCTCGTACTTGTCGTCCCTTGGGACTGCCGCCCAATCCAGCCCAGCCAGAAGAAGCTCAGCAGAGCAATGCCAAAAACGGCCCAGTGGCCCATCCATTTGGTACGCTCTGCTATTATTGCTGCTTCTATGTACTGTTCTGAGTGCTGAGCATTGAGTGGGAGCCACCTAGTGGATGAGAAGGGCGAGCGAAGTGCCGCTGATGAGGGTACCGAGGGTACGTACCTTTTTTTTTCTCTTCCTCTCACTTCCTGTCCCATCCCGTCAGGTTCCAGAGGTGCCTCCCCCTCTTAGCCAACTGGAAATGGAACCCCCAGGCAGGTCCCAGGTCGGTACCGCACCGCAGTACCGCACTTGTCTTGAAGCACACCCGGCCTTGTCGCTCCTCCCCATCCTCTTTCTTCCCATCACCCACCCTTCTTCGTGCAGTCCACGATCTTCAATCCTCGCCTCTCGTTATCTGTTCTGCTCCAAGCGCTCCTTGTGTACGGGTTGTGTTTGAGTAGTCTCAAATTCTTTTTTCTTACTTTTTCACTTTACCTTTTCGCTTCGCTGCACGCTTAATTCTCTGCTCTCCTGCGCTCGACACCTCGACTCTGCTCGCCTCAACCCTGCCGTGACCGATCACAACGAGTTTTGCGAAAACACAAACCGACCGACCGTGTCCCCAACACGCCCTCGACTCGTGTCTATACCTCATATTCTGCGTCTAGGCGTCGACCTGATCACGACCATCGACTTGCTTTCTCGTGTCGTCGCGACGCTGAGCTTCCACCCTTAACGTTGACACTTCAGCCAGTCTCGAGTCTCTTCTTCGACGTTTACGATTCCTGACTCCCCAACCACGATCCGACGTTGTCTTGCCGCATGAGACTCTTGGCAATTGTCCTTGTTCGCGATTCCTCCTTACGGTCTCCCCGACGCGCCCTCTGAACGGCGTCGTCATGCTCAAAAGACCGCGACGATAGACAAGACACATATCACTCCGGTGTTTACCGCATTGTCTTTACAACAGATTATGACCGATACGGTGGCGCTGTTGTCCACGCAGTCCGCGGCTCCTAGTCAGATTGCTCCTCCTGCTCCCTCGGACGCGACACCCAAGGAAGAAGTCGCCCGACCGACAGAGACAGCTGAAGATGAACCATACACCATCAAGTGTATCTGCAACTTCTCTGACGACGATGGAAATACAATTTACTGCGAGACATGTGACACGTGGCAGCACATCGACTGCTTCTACCCCAACAATCGAGAGGAAGCCATCCGCGAAGATTTTGCTCACTCATGTGCAGAATGCAAGCCACGCCCCCTCGATCGTCAAAAAGCCATCGAACGCACCTTGCGTCTCAAGAACGGGGCGACGGGGGAAGAACGTACCGATAAAAGAACGAAAAGGCCCCCTCCTAAGAGCCACAAGAAGAGGCCAAAACCTACTGATCCACCAGTAAATGGCCATGCTAGTCCCCAAGAAAGTGGCAAACACGGCCACTCTGGAGAACATTCTCATGCCCCTAAAAAGGCAAAACACCGCTCGTCACAATCCGTCAGCTCCCAAGCCCCCAAGCGGAGTCCTTCCTATGGAAACGGGCGATCAAATCATGCCCATCCTCCCAGTCCTGCCACCACCCCACCCGACCTTCCCGAAGATTTTCAGATCCACCATTACTCACAAGGATTCTACGATTTGTACAACGCAAGGGACGTTCCAGACTCGCACAACAATGCTTTCGCCAGTCTTGCCATTCCTACGGCGCTTTCCCGTTGGCTTCGCGATCCCAACACAATGAGGAGCGAAGTTGGCAGGCGACACTCTGAAGTATTCCAAAAAGCGCCCACAAACCCAGAGGATAAGAAGCCCAAACTTGAAGTTAGTGATGCTACACGAACACAAGACGATGGCAAAGCCCTTCGCTGGAGATTTCTCAACTCGCCAACACCGATCGAGAAGGATGTACCCCTCATTGAGTTGAATGGCGCGATCGGGTTTCAGAAAGACTATTGTGCTGACCCAGCAAATCTCTGGGCTGACCTCTCCTCCCCGCTTCCCTTTGTCTTTTTCCACCCAGTCCTACCCTTATACATCGATACGCGGCAGGAAGGCTCGCTCGCTCGATATGTTCGTCGGAGTTGCAAGCCCAACGCTCAGCTTGACACATATCTATCAGACGAGAGCGAATATCACTTTTGGATTGTCAGCGACAGGTACATTTCCGCCAACGAACAGATTACTCTACCTTGGGATTTCCGATTAGAGAAAAGTGTTGATGCGCGTTGGCTTCATCTTCTTGGCCTGAGTGATGATGACTCCCTCAGCAATGCAGAGATCCCCGTGGACGGGACTGAGTATACGGCTATATCGAATTGGATAGATCGAATACTCTCTGAGTATGGCGGCTGTGCGTGCGACCTGGATAACAACTGTGCGTTTGCACGATTTCACCGCCAGTATCTCTTTGGCAAACCTCAACCACGCGGTCCGGTGAAGAAGAAACAACGAAAACCCAAGACACAGGCCATCTCTCCGACGAGCACAGTACCCGCTGCTACTAGTCGGGCCACGAGTGAAGGACATGTTGACGATGTTGCCGATCACGAGAATAGGTCCCAGTCTGGCTCTACGCGCAGCAAACCCCCCAGCCGTGATCTTACCCCTCTTCGACAAGGTTCTTTCGATCAGTTGGGCATTTTGACTGAACCAACAGATCGGGATAAGCGAAAGGTTGCCATGGTCGAGGACACATTTCGTCGTATGGAACAGCAGCAGCCTCCAAGGAAGAAGAAGCGCATATCCGATGGCACCGGTTCAAATTCCTCCAAATCGAAACACCGCAATGGCTCAGTAGCATCCCATGGCAACTATGTTGATGCTGGAACTTGCAGAAGCCATTCAGGCTCTCCAGCTGGCTCCTCCCCTCACATAGCTCAAGAGCCATTCACGCCGAGACAAGAACCATCGGCAACTCGGTCACGCCAGTCGTCTACACCTCGAGGAGTATACTGCGATGCTGCTGTACAAACGGACCCAGTTGAGGGTGCATGGTTCAGCGAACCCAATCGATCGCCTCATCCAAAAAAGCGAATCATTTCTCTCTCGAAGCGTCTGTTGAATAGCCGCCACAAGGTCCGAAGTGATGAGGAGGATATTCGCAGACGATCTTCAGTCAGTCAAGCATCGAACGGGACAGCTATGGAAGTTGACTCACCACTATTGGAGCACACTCAGGCGATCAAACGATCAGACTCGGAATTGCCAACTCTCTTCCCTTCAGCTGGAGACATGCCAATGGCTGATACCTCTTCACCAAATACAACGCCCGTTCTAGGATCAGCTGCTAGCGATACCTCCACAAAAACGAAAACCCCGGATTTGCGTGTTCAATTACCTCCTGTACCTGCCTTCGACAGCACAGGGCTTGGGATTCACAACGCAACAACCCCCCAATCTGGTGTCGTCGCCCAGTCACCACTCTCAGGTCCACCACCAAGCCCCTTTGCTCCACCATCCGTCAATGGTATCGCTGCTCATCCTAGTCCCGTCAAGAAGAAACTCAGTCTCAGCGACTACACCAAGAGCCGGATGAATAAGGCTGCCGGCAAAACTGCCGGAGGTCACGCTGTCCTGAAGCCTTCCATCTCCAGCCCCGAGGATATGAAAGTCGATATCATAGTCGAGTCTCCCTCGATCGAGAAACCCGCTGAGAGTGTAGTTCTCACACCAGTCACTGCCACCAATGGTTCTTTATAATACGATGAAGTGTTTGTATGTTTAATGTCATAACCTGTTTCAAGATTTTCTTTTTTGTTTTTCTCGGGGAATGACGGAATCAAAAGCCTGGAGTTCTTTCTTTTCTATACACTGGCTGGTACGTCAGATGGTTACCCCGATGGTTCGGCGTTTGGAGAGGTTCTAGGATTAGGGCTGCGGATGCCGGATTGATGGTTTCTTGAGAAGGAACCGTGGCATCCGAATGTGTTAATGGCGCAGGTTTGGTGCCTATGGATCAATGGGATTCCCCCTCAAGGGGCAAGTGTATGAGCAAAAGCAGAACTGCCACGTGGTTATATGTTGGGGTCTCATTTTTGGCTGATCGATGTCGAAAAGGATTGATCCTGAAGGGGAAACAAATGGGAGAAGAGAAACATTGAGCAAGGGTTCCTCGTCTTTGAGGATCTCTGAGCATTCTTTTTTATGTAATTATAGGCGTTACCCGTGCTCGCACGTACTCGTACCCATATAGTACTGCTCTCGCCCTGCTGGGAAATAAACCCCTTTAACAGATATATTGTCATCCCTTTTAAAGTAAGTGGTATCACATACCATCATTTATATAATACTATAAGATGTGTTTCAATACTGTCTATTGTCCAACGATGGATGGTGCTAGGGTATCATTTTGTACTCCAGCCAGTGGAGTGTACTACTCTTTTACTATATAGCTCTTGTGTTGCCTTTTCGATTTAGTTGATCCTTTCTATTCAATACTGCGCAGTAGTTCCCCAGTTGTCTTCCTTAAAGACTAATAAAGCTAGTCGATGTCTCACGAACAGACCAAAGAGACCGACGATAAACTGGAGCATGGTTATTTCAAGGGCCAGTCGATCCTCACGAAGAGGTCCTCGCCAGACAAGCCAGAGGTTAAGGATGGTAAAGTTGCTCGTCTCGACAAACTGGCCCTTCTCGTCAGTGGTGACCTTTACGAGACGCAGCTTGTCGAGGAGGTGCAGACCTTGAGCGATCAGGGGGTGCGGCTGACGCTCAGGAGACCAGGGAGTGACGGAGGGCTCAAGAAGACCGGTTCGGGCATTGAAGTGAGGAAGCCGGTGGCGCGGACAGGGAATGAGGCCGAAGATCTGAGGACACGAATAAAGGAAGTTGAATATCTGAGGAACAAGGAGAAGTCCGAGCGTCTTTGAAAAGTGACCGAGGATACCGACGACGGCAAAGACCATGCCCGAGAAGTAGCAGTAGGTGTCGCCAACAAAGACCTTGGCGGGGTACCAGTTGTGGTAGAGCAGGGCGCACGAGACGCCGATCCACGGTAGGAGGAAGTACAGCGAGAACAAGTGGGAGTCGGTAGCAGGGTGCGGATAGGGCGTGAAAAGATACAAGCAATCGTTGAAGACAAGAAGGACAGCAATGACGACGCACTGGGAGACCTCAATGCCATTGATGCCTGCAAGCATGTTGATGCTTTGGGGACAGAACATGGCAACGCAGGCCATGTAGACGTAGTAGAGAATGCCGAGGTCGAAGAGTTCGCCGAGATAGGGCTGGAGCTGAAGAGGGAGGACGATTGAGGTGACATCAAAGTCAACAAAGTAGACGACGAGCAGAGGGATCGAGGCGAGGCCGGGAATCCACCACTTGTGTCGCCATCGAATATCGAAGAGGTCGTCGCCAATGCCGAGGAGAGCGATTGTTTGAAGAGAGATGATGGCGCTCAAGAAAGAGGCAAGCTATACAGGTCAGCGGAACAAAATCACAAATGCACAAGGGTAGTAATACCTTGTTATGAGGAAAGCGATGCAGAAATCGTCCCTGGTTAGCATGCTGAAGCTCAACAACAACATCGCGATTCCCACCACCACTAGTCGCCGCAACAATATCCTTGTAAAACGGGAACGGGATAAACACAATGACGCTGAGAAGATAAACCGCAGCGCATACAGCGCCCATGCACTCTGGAATCTCAGTGCGCTGCAGTTTGCTCATGTCGCGACCGCGGAAACCGGCGCGCATAAAGGTTGGCCCCAGCCAGCGGATCATGGCGAAGCAGAGCGCAAAAGCCAGCAGGGACAAAGCGACTGAGGCAATGAGGGGTTCGCCATCGCCGTGAAGGGTGTTTGCGAGGACGGCGAGGGATGCGCCTGAGAGGGTGAAGAGAGTGAGTGTCTCGGGGCGCGAGAGTGAAGTTGCCGTTGCGGCGGCCATGATGAGAGGCTGCTCTGGTGTGAGTGTTCTGTCGAGGTTGCGTGGTGGGGGAGTATATATTAAGCGGCGCAAGATTAGGAGTGAGGGCGCATTATGAACAATGCTACTTTAGCAATTGGCAGCGGATAATCGCTGTTATTGTCCGGTGGGAGTACAATAATTAAGTAAAAGTATGTTACATTGCAAGTTGAGTTGAGTTGAGTTGAGTTGAGGGTTTGGTGACACGTTGTTGCAGTGCGGGACTGCGCCGGGATGTGGAGTGAGATACGCGGAAACACGTGCGACAAGACAGGGCATGACCGAGATAGCCTCAGTGCCCGTCTATCACCCTTCCTTTGTCACTTTAACTTCAAGCATGAAAGTCTGCTATTTATCTCAGAGAGTTCCTAGATTAACTTGAATAACCAGTGATACCGTACAAGTGTCTCTTTGCATGTCGTAATCCAGTTCATTCGCTTTTGGGTATATCGCTCCTATGTACAAATCATTGCAAGCAAATACTCCCGGCGACAGGATTGAAGCGGAGAGTTTCATAATTGTCCAATCCAACACATCCAAACCCATCAGATAAACCTCCCAGCCAGTCCCAAAATCCATAGAGCGCCAATTTTCAGAAATCTTTCAAATATCCCCCCCAAAAGTCTTTTATAAACTCCAGCTTCTTTTTTCGTCAGGTTTGCCGGGTATCTCTTGTATATCGTCCGTAGTTGTCTTCAAATTTCTTTTACAAAACCCACCTCAACCAGACTGTCTGGGTCAATGTCTAGGTTGGCAAGCTTTGTTCGCGAATTATCGCGAATAAATAAAAATGCTTCCAGCGCTACGCGGCGTAAAATGGTAGCGATGGTTCTCTTTTTCGTTTGTTGTACCCGCATTGTCTGTTTGCCCATTAAGTAGACGGTCTGAGCCTCCTCTGCAGACTGGAGCGCTTCGCGCTCTCCTCGGAACTCCGGTGGCATATCGTTTTCGTCGGTTGGGAAAGGACCTCTTGTGATGAAAGTCATCAGCTCGTTGATAATCATTGGGGCCAGGTTTGGCGTGAGAATGTCATCCATGTATCCATGTCGTAGCACGATTCGATAACATGAAGGAATCTTCGTTGTGACGCGGGCAATGACGAACCGTTGGTCAGACGGTACTGTGGGCTGAGAAAGTGGACGCATATGGAAGAAGACAATGACTTGTGGCCGTGTCTGAAACTTGCGGATAAATTGCGTAAACACCTTGGGAATGTGGTCACCGCTGCCGCCGACTTTGTCGAAAAAGATTCCAAGACCTGGAGCGACCGTCACATGTCCGCCTCCAAACTCGGGCGAGAGTCTCATACGGACTGAGCGAACCGAACCATCACTCGTCATATCTCTGGCAATCGAGTTATTTCGTGAGGTGCTCCGGGACTGAAGGAATTCAGAAGGATCCACGATATCCTTCTGCTCTGCCTCCCATTGTTGCTCCTTGCCCCATCGCCAAAGCATGACGAACGTGCTGAGGATGAAGGACAAAACCAGTGCAAACCAACCACCATCCGGCACCTTGTTCATTGCTGCGCTGAGATAAATACTGTCGAGGAGTATAAAGATGAGGAAGACGATCAAAACAACAAACGACGGGGTTCGCCAAATGATAAGTGCTACTAGGGACACCATGCAAGTCGTGATAAAGGTGACGATTATGACACATGCGCCATAAGCATGACCCAAGCTCGTTGTCTATTCGAAATCAAGTTAGGCCATGCCTTTCCAACGATACAAAAAAGGAGCAACTTACGTTATTGTAGACAGCCGTGACCACAACAGTTCCGATCATCAGTAGCCAATTAGCCAGAGGCATGTAAATCTGGTCATGGAATCGACGACTGGTGTGGACCGTCTTGATATGGGGAAAGTAGCTGAGTCTCATCAATTGGGAGATGAGTTGAAACGAGCTGGTAATCAAGGCCTGGCTTGCAACAACGGCGGCGAGTACAGCAATAATGATGCTGAAGTAAAGTGAGCTTTCGGGAACCGTGCGGAAGAAGGGGTTTGTGAAAGCGAGCCCGGTTTCGTCCTGCGCAATATAAGCTGCCTGACCACAGTAAGTAATCAGCAAGCATGGGAAGGCCAAGAACAGCCAAGAGAGTTGTATGGCTCGTTTTCCAAAGGCGCCCAGGTCTGCGAAGAGTGATTCGACGCCAGTAAATGCGAGAAGCAACCCTCCCAGTGATTTCCAGCCGTGTGATTCGTTTCGTGCCAAGTATGTAAAGGCGTAGTGTGGGCTGAATGCCTTGAGCACGGTATGATCGTACAGAACGAGGTTGTAAATGCTGATGGACAAGTTATAGAGAAGCCAGACCACCACAACGGGAGCAAAAGATGTGCCGATCTTGGACGTGCCGAAGAATTGCAATCCGAAGAGCGCAACAAGAATTGCGCAAGAGATTCCTACAATAGCAGGCCTTCCTAGGTCAGGTCTTATAACCTGGATTCCCTGAACAGCACCCAGCACGGACTGAGCTGGTGTCAAAATGCTATCGGCCACAACCATCGAGACTCCTAGAACACCAACGATCTTCAAGACGGTTTGCGCAACCCGGCTCCTTTCGAGGAAGTCCCGGGCCATTCTCCCAGCTGGTGCCAGGTCAGCTCCCGTTTCGCGATCCAGGCGGATAACAATTCTTTCGGGTCCATTGGGGTCGACACGGGCGATATTGGCGTATCGAGAAAGTAGCGAGTACAACGCAAAGGTGCCTCCTTGTCCGTCATCGTCGGCCGATAGCACAATGAAACAATATTTAACCGTCACGATCAGGGTGAGAGACCAGATGATTATTGAAAGAGCGCCCACGAGGTCTAGCCATGACGGTTGTTCGTTAAATGTCGAGCTGAAAACATAGAGAGGGCTGGTGCCAATGTCTCCGTAGACTACACCAGTGCTTTGCCAGGCGAGCCATAGTAACACAAGGCCCTTGTAGGTCTTAGGAGAGCCAAAAAGTTAGAACCGCATCGATTGCATCGCACATCATCAACGCGTCAAAAACCCACCTGTTTGTTCTCGCGACACAAATCCTCGTGCTCGATTCGCTGGGCCTTTTCCTGGTCATGCAGGTCGCGGGCTTCGGGATCTGTGGGTGCGGCGTCTTCGCTTTCCTCGGCGGCCGCGTTGACCCAGGCTTCTATTCTCTGGTTGCGGGCATTATAAGAGATCATTTCGATCTTGAGTCGTTAAGGTCACGTCGTGACGCTGAGGGTCCCAAAAGCCAAGGGATCAAAACCCGGGGCTCAGGCTTATATACTCTGGCCATGCTCAGACTAGGATGGCGTAGAATGACGAGCCTAACCGAAGACTAGAACGCCATGCCTGGACGAAACTAGCGTCGTGGTCCACTCTGCCAACAGCCACAATTCTAGTAAACGGCCTGCCAAGAAGTCTTAGGTCGCCCTCTAACAAAGCTGATAGGCTCCTGCGGACTCGGATAAAGGCAATTTCTCAAATCTCTCCACGGACGATGTAGATGGCCTGTCGCTGCGTGCTGAGAAGATGCACCGTATGCGGGCCCGGGGGCTGTGTGCAGGCTAAGGGACCCAATCTGCCAATCTTCCCTCACTTGCAGGACGGCTCTACCCAGGATGTGGCCGAGACGCCGCTCACCACTGAGTCAAAGGTTCGAGAAAACTGTCAAGGGGGAAGGACGCCTTGACGGGCACTTGTTTGTCGCGACGTCCAATGGCATCTCCGGGCCCTCCGCACGCCCGACCAGGTCTCCCTCCAATCTAGGTCTCAAGAAGTGCGGGGATTAGTCGAGCTGGGGCAATGATTGCCCCATGGGAGGTCAAAGAACTTGTTGCATTCGTAGTCAAAGAGCCGAGACGCTAAGACGCTTGGGTACTTCTTGTGTCTACACTGTCTCTTGGCTGCTTATCTTTTGCATTTTGCATATGCATCGTAGAAAGGGTCTTCTTCGGTCGTCCGAGAGCCAAGTGAGAGATTCACCGAGTATTTCCGCATGACGTTCGAGCTTTGTGGTGGTGAACCCTTACTGAAAGTACCTGTCAGTTTGTGCCTTTCCATCCATCCCGACATTTGCCATGGACCCACGTGATTACATGAGAGGTATTGAGGTCTTGGAGTCTTGGAGTCTTACGTTGATAGTGTGATTGTGCTTTTTTGATGCCGGGCCAAGATCCAATCTTGTGCACATTACGACGCGTTCCTACCACCTCAGGTGTGCCATGACTTATGACAAGTGGGTGTGGCCTGAGGTGCGCTTTCCTCCCAAGGCCTCCTGCATTAGAGACTGGAGTTCATGATTGAGGAAGTTACGACGACCAGCCTCCATCCCCTTGCTGGAGCAGTTTCACTAAACCTAGGTACAGTGTCTATCGTATTCCAGAACCCACAAAGACGTGGAGCCGATCGGGGCGGGGAGAAAAGAGACATCTCAAGGAGGGTCTATTCACATCATGACCCCTCAGTTACCTTACTCGTGCGGCGTGATTACTCACAATGCCCTCATTATCATGATGTTTTTGGAGCAGCCCGTGACTCCTAGGCCTGTAACTTACATTGTCAATAACAAACTCAAAAGTTGAACACGAGGCCACTCAAAATAAGGTCATGTAGGTGTTACACAACATGCACAGCCTGTATATGCGTCATGGAAGAAGACTGCCAAGATGCGACCCAAGACGAAGATGCGCTTATCAGGTGTCTCGGCGCAAATCTTCACGCCGGCGGCTTTGTCCTGGACATAGATGCTAGGTATACAAACTCTATCTCCTATCAACCCGAAGATGATATGTAGAAGCTGGCCATGCGTGCCATGGTTGGTCGGTTGGTTCATGCACCAAAGTGCGGGACGGAGAATTTACTATGTGGGCAAATATTCGTCAAGTCTTTTCGGCTGCACTATGCAGAAATGTAGTACGTAGTATCATCAAGAAACGCCAAGTATGTGATTATTGAGCGAGAGGCCTCAGACCAAGTCCCAGGTCACAAGGTACGACCAGCCCATACCGACTTTGCCGACCTTGGCAAGGAATTCTTTGCCTGTGACTCCTCTTGCATCCTCGCGATCCCCGAACTTTGTCAGAACGAGCAATCGCACTGACTTGCCTCGGGGACCCAAATCTCTCGCATTAACATCAAGCCAGTACCAGTATCCGTTTGTTTCTAGGGGTATCATCTCGTCACGCTGACCTTCACCTCGGGGAAGGCTGAGGAGCACCAAACGTTCTCTGCCGCCGCATTTATCCTTTGACCAGTGCTCGCAAACCTTGGAGTATTGGAAGCGGACAACCTCACCGCTGTCAATCGAGATATGGCGCTGTTTGGGCTCTACACTGGACTCGGCGATTCCCTCTTCAGTTGTAGTTCCGCACATGCCATGGGGCTCACCGTCGATGCCTCCAGTGTAGTAGTCTTCCCAGGTCACAGGTCGACCGTCGGCTGTGAATTGATATCGTGACTCGGCTGGGAAGTGTCTAAGGCCGAAGTTCTCGTTGGCGTTTGTAAATTGCATAGGTGTAAACTTGGCCTCGTAGCTTTGCCCACTTACGTGGCCAGCACCCCAACAAGCGTCCAATAGCTTCCAGTCGCCGCCATCGATTCGCACCGCGTTCCAAGCATGTCCAGTTGGTTTCGCAGGTGGAGGACGCTCGCCCTTTTTGAGAGGAGTGTATCCAAAGCCTTTTCCATGTCCGGTAACAACCACACACTCGAGGCCAGCTCTGTTGGCGATCGCTTTGTATGTTTCTGCATATCCTGCGCAGACAGCCTTTCCAGTGAAAATGGTGTCTTCTGCTGTCATATGCTTTACTCTGTTGCCGAAGAATGCACCCGTGTCGTATTCAATGTTGTGATGGAACCAAGTAAAGATCGCCCGCGCCTTGTCCGTGTAAGACGGGAATGGATCACAAAGAACCTGCGCCAGGTATCCAACGGGGTCGTTCCTTGGTATAGAGTCCCGAGGATACTGCGCCGCCACAGTATCGGGGCCACTCCAATCCCGACAGATAAGGCATCCGTAGACTGGGCCCGCTGGAGTAAGAGCTCGTGTCTCAAATGCTTCGATCTGGGCGACTGAGGGGCGGGAAGCCAGCGGCACAGGAGGTGGCCCGTTTTCTGTCTGTGAGCGACCTGGGTTTGAAGGCCGTGTGGGTAATGCTGGCCGGGAGTCTTGAGAATTGTCCTTTTTAGAGGAGAATCCAATGATCGCTGGTGCTTTCACTTTTGAATTCGCTGATGGTATGGGCGGTATTCTCCTGGGTTGAGGTGCCTCTTGTGGTGCGGGTGTAACATTTGCTTGCGGTCTCGCTGGCCGGGAGGGCAACCTCGGTGGAAGAGTAGGTCGTGCCGGAGGTGCAGGCTCGATAGCCCGAGGAGGCTGTGGCGATGGTGGAGCGCGCCTGGAATTCGCTACCTCCTTGGCTGCAGCTTCTTTTTCTCTTCTTGTAGGTGGAAGTTTTGGGAGGCTCGCCGGATCATAGGCCGGAGGCACCTTGTAGCCTGCTCCGTCGGAATTGATGCTGGTCACTGACGAAGGAGGTCTGCCCGTAGACAATGTGGATACTGCAGAATTCTGCGATATTTCGGAAGAACCAGAATTCCGCCTTACCATCAAGCTGGTAGATTGAGTCGATGTACGCCTTGGTGGCAAAGTCGGAGCAGATTGCATGGTCGGGGTTCGGCTTGGGAGTGGAGGCGGGGCACGTTGTTGGGCGTCATCTTTACCGTTTTGTAACGCGATTTGTGGTGTTGAGGCGTTTCTGGTAGGGCGAGGGGGGAGCACTGGATTGGTCTGCGCTGGAGATGGAGTTGTTGAAATGACTGGTACTGTCTGACTTCTGGCCTCGATGGCTGGACGGACGGGAGGGGGTGGAGGCGGCGGTCGCTTGCGAACTGCTCCGGGACCTGGACTTGGACTTGGGGCGCCAGTGAAACTCTTTTGTTTGTTGAGGGCCGCAATGCGCTCAGCTAAAGTATTGAATTGAGGCTCCTCGGTGTCGGCCATCTTTATTCTTGCTGCTTTGGTATTCAAAATCTTCAACGTTTGGCTCGTTAGGCGGGAGGTGGAGGTGGTTTGATATCGATAGGTCGTCAGGTATAACGAGTCGCTGCGGAATGAATGAATGCGAGTTCAAAATCTTGATAAATACGGTAACGAAGGTGGTAGAGACAGAGGTGGGAGATTCCGAGTTGAAACACAAAACAAAACTAGAACGAGAAGAGAGCCCAACAGATAGGTATATATAAATCCTCTGGCCACTCACTTAGGTAAGTTAACGGATGACTGTTCGTGTGCCTGGATTGACCTTGAGCGCTGATTGAAAGGGTTGTACACAGCCCTGTAAGTGGAACTTGGGAGCCGCAGTTTAGAGGGCGGGGAAGGTAAGGGGCATCAGATCCGTCTCTAGTCAAGTTTCATGATGTTCTAGAGCCAACTACAATAAATAGTCGGCCAGCTGAAGGAGCATAGACCATTGCAGTAGTACTGGCAATAACATCTTATGAATGGTTTTTTATCTTGATATATTCAAAGCTTAGCTCGTTGGCACAAGTCATAGCCTCATCATCGCTCTCATAACAACCTGGCCTCCAAGACTATGGCGACTTGGCTCTCGGCAATTCTGTGCCTAGGCCCAAACACAACCTATGATGATCATGTATGTAGCCCAGATATCTACCCCTTACGGTCCTCGCCGCGTAACGAAAGAAGGGGGGGCAACAGACATGTCTGGATACGAGGCAAACATCCGGTTTTATTTCAAGTTGTTGTTGGTAGAGCTTGACGACAATGCTCGCTGAGTTGTTGCTGACTACAAAGCGTGCCCAGGTGGTAATATCAAGCATCTATATCAAGCATGTCTACGGATATCTCAAAACGGGCAACAATTAACAGTCGATGCGCATTTCAAGGTCAATCTCCGCAATTACTAGATGAGTGACGAAATGTTTCCATAATTAAACGGAACAGCCCATCCTTGTGACAGTTTCTCACCAACGACATGCGCCCAGCAGTGAGCACAGGCTTTCGGTGGGGGCCAGGTGGTCTAATAAATACTCGGGATATTTACCTAACTTTAGGATAAGATGCTATAATAATCAGGGCATACTAGCCTAAGAATTAAAGTGCGTTGTTTATCTCATCATATCTTCCCTAAGTTTAGTAGGTAGAGTCCCGTATTTGCTGGACCGCCTGGGGCCGTCTTCGGAGCAGACAGATGGACGCTATTAGACAACTAATGCATCATGTACATTGCCGAACCGACGGGAGGCTCTAGCCTTGCAGTTTGTAACCTGGGGTCTCCCGGGTGGGTTCAGAGATTGTTTCATGATGGATGATGATTGTGATTCAAACTTTTAAACACTGGAGTTGAAAGTGCTTGAGAAAACTCTTTAACTATGGATCGAATGGGACCCGCTTGTCAAATGTGAAACCTTTTACAAATAACTGCCGGCCCACACCCAAGATTGGATCGTCAGCATTCATGAGTGTCAGAGTTTTGTGAGGCTACTGAATAGAAGGTTCAACAAGTCCAGCATTGCCACGTGTTGACGGGACGAATTTGCAGTAGAATATCCAATGAGCCACCCCAATTCAAAGCACGCGTTAGGCAGCATACCTACCTAAGGTAGTGGTAAATGTAGGCCTGCTCTACAGTGAACATTGGTGGAGGATTGTCCATCTACTAATGCTCATCATGCAAACATCTAGAAGAGATATGTACAGATAGAAACAGCTGACCTAGTCAAACTTATGAATGGCGCTTCTTCCGACTTTCTTGGATGGTACTGTTTGTTATTAATAAAAGATTTTCGCTACCTCTTGACTGATACGCATTGTAGTTTTCGTTTTTTAGAGTAAAACTCGAGTGTCGTTTTGCTGTTGTCACACAATGCGGGATAGCGGGTAAAGCCAATATTTTAGGCGCCTTGTATGTGTTTCCAAGATAAGGTTTGTATAATCACAGGAAGACCTTATATAGTGGCTTGACCTATTCGATTACTTATTCATGCTTTATTCAAGAGTTCAACAATGCTACTCAGTTCCATTATATCCAACTCCCCGTCTTTGAATACACAATAAACTTACCTACACATCCTAGGTAAGCAACCTGCCACACTATCTTGGCACTAAGGTAGGCAGATCCCGGCTGGGAATCGTTGATCCGCCCCGCACTAACCGCCATCCATAGCCAACCAACAATCAACAAAGCGACCCCCGGAACTTGCGACCCGCGACCC
>JABEXW010001101.1:0-26351 GCA_013266185.1 Fusarium sarcochroum | reverse complement strand
GGGCTATCTTCATAATAGTTTTCATAGTAGTTACCACTTCAGTACTCGGCTCAGATATACCCACTAATGCAAAGCCGGCGCGGATGTTCCTTGGATACCAACAAGGCCTACCCCACTGTTTCGTGAGCTAGATAATATCCTTTGTCTTTTTGACCTCGAGTCTTGCACGGCGGGTGACTCTGCGACCGAATTTCAATAGTAGGCGTAGGGCTTGGCGGCAGACCTGAGAAAGTGTGGGATGTTGTAGAATCAGGCCGTGGAGGATCGTTTGTTGGTCAGTATTCGAGTGAGTATGAAGGACAATGGAGAGACTGTTTGAGCCTTTGCTTGGAGCGTGGCTGTGAGCGCGGGTTAGTTCAAGCAACCTGAAGCTAATTAGGAAAATCGAGATGGGCGACAACAGAAGAACGGTGTCACATTGGCGTTCTCCATCATCATGGCGAGCAAGTTGACATCCGTGATTGTATGCCCTTCAACCTGATTCCGATTTTGAAGTCGACCAAAACCGACTGGGCAACAAGCACCAATACAACGTAGCCCAAAAGCATTCTTAGGGCGAGCCGAAGGATTCCATCATAAGCATGACGACTGACATGAACTCGTCGTTGGGCTCGCTGATGATACGAGGCTTCTATCTGATATTCGACGGGGGAGAATCACCTTGCAATGAGGCTTTGGTCGTAAATAGTTAAAAGAATTGAACTTTGCTGGTCCTTGAAAGTCCATTAAATGTGCTTTGTGCCTGACAACAAATAAGAGAATAGTCTCAACAATGCAGATCACGATTGTGTTTGTATCTGGGGCGCCCTGTGAAGCACTGCTTGCAAGCCAGACTTGTCGTTCCTTAATTCCATGCCAAAACTCCTTACTCCGAATCGTCCTAGCCATCGATCGGCTCGCTCGCAGATCAGAACTCAACTGCACATCAACAGCCATACCCACTATTTCTGCCGTATCGAAGGATTCAGGCAGCAGCACAAAGCATTGATTATATTGATCGTCACTGTAGGAAGGCGGAGTTAGAAACCGTGCTTTTAGTCAGATGTGACTTGTGGTTATCCTGAACATAGGTAACTGAACAGATTGACCGTGCCATTTGATGACGTAGAATAAGCACTAATATTCAATGCGTTACTAAGATGGGCAATTAGGAAGCGGGTCAATCCCTTAGTGTCGGACTTTTGTACAACGTATGTGTGACTCGGAATCCTTCGAGGATCTAGCTGGATGAAAATGGGTTAGCGTGTATCTCCCGCGACGCTGCGGACGGGTTAGTCGCGTGGCAGCTAGATCAGAAGCCCCAATACGGAGGAGATAATAGAGGCATCAAGTTCGAAACTTGGAAACTACTCCGAGGCATTATTAAGTTCGAAATCCTCGATCCACTTTCTAAGTTACTGTAACATCGGTGGGGGCTATAAGGGGAGTATCAAGTAGATGGACTAGACCTGGCGCTGTTTCTATTGAAACAAAAGTATAAATAGGCTGAACGCCGTGTTGTATATATCTCTCAGGCAACTATTCGCTAGCAGCTATCCTACAAAGCTATTTGCACACATACACTATGCCCACTATGACTCTAAAAGCACTCCTTCTCGCCGCCACTATGGCTATGACTGGCTATGCCAAGAACACATCTCCAACCATCGACAAGAACCTCAACTTCATCTATTCTAGAGGCGATTTCTCCACCATCGGCGGCACCACAGGCAACGAGTTCGGTCATAGAACCGGTTTGACTATTACCGACGCCGAAGGAAAGGAACTATACAGCGAGTCCTATCCCGGAGGTGCTTCACCCTGCGCCAATCCGAACATGGAACTCAAGATCACTTCGTCCTGCTGGGAGGGCGAATTCAAATTCAACTGCGGCACAAATGTTATGGGAGTTATCCAGAACTGCGAGGTTGTGCCATCTGGAGATGGAATCCTGGCTTGGCCTGGCAAGGTTGATTCATCAACCGAGTTTGTCGGCATCGCTATTTCGCAAACCGATGTCTGTGGCGGTGGCTTCCCAACTGGTGGAGAATGTGGTGACGGCGCGACTTTTAACATTGCCTCACACAACCCCTAATTGTCGGTTTAGGTTGACGGGCAGGGCGTTGTGAAACGTCGTAGCATGGGGATGGGCTTTTTGCAGATGGCTTACGGAAATACGTTACGGGAAGGAAGCTCTGGAAACTCATGGCTACAACCATGAGTTTCCAGCCATTATTAGCATTTATCAATCTGAACTCATTGCTCGAGGCGAGACCAAATCTAAAAAAATTGCGAAAACAAACATCACTAGTCCTATGTGTCTACCTCTTGTTATAACATTTTCCTTGGCGAGTGATGCATCTTGAGAAGAATGGCATAGTAACAAAAAAAATGCTGTGATGGTTTTATAGTAAAGACATATGGGGTAGTTGTGGGGGAGCAACCATGATCTCATATTATGATGGGAAGTTTGTTGTGACAACTGTTTGCAAAGGTCGCAGAGTTCAAGGAGAGTAATGGGAAAATAATCTAACGTGCTTTATCTCGAGAATGATATAAAAGTTCTTTGAGTCTGGAAGAGGCATTCCGGGCTGTGGCTGTGACTGTGACTGTGACTGTGACAGAGAAACTTGCTGGCCAATGCTCCAACGGCCTGCTTTACCCGTCCAGGCTAACTACATCAAAAATCAAAGTAACGTCCTCTTATTTTCGGATTGCATGCATGACAATTGGAGCGTGATGCCAATTGATAATCTGTGTGTCTTTTGCGGAGGGCTTGAGATAGTGCAGCTCAAGTCCCAAAGTAAGATTAGATATGTCAAGATGGGAGTTTTTGGTAGAAGTCGTGATGGTCAACAGCTCAACAGGAGACAGGCCAAAGAAAGGTCAAAGGTAATCGCCAGCATCGAGACTTACATGACGAAACCCGACATCACATGAATCTGTATGGACTCAGGCCTATTACCACTACAGTTTGCAACAGCAACAACTCGGGTATGAACCGCTGAGCGACGGCCTCCGCCAGCCAGGAAGGTAATCGTACTGATGGCTGTGGCTCATGGGGTTCACAATCGCTTTCTGCAATTAGGACAGGGCCTATTAAAACGAGGGCTAGAAGCGGGTGCTTATCCAGGCGCTCGTTGTGAAAGCTTCAGCCATGGGTCAAGGATCCAACTGCAGCAATATCACGTGGGATATAGGCAGAGATAGTCAGCTCAGTTCACATCGCAAATCAGAATGCAGCATGCGATTGGGGCGCCAGATGTGACAATGTCGAGGCGTCAATAGTAATCCTTGTCCTACGGGATCAGATCTGTCGACACCGCTATGTTTGGACTACAAGATGGTGTCATACGCGATTCGGTTGGTAGGAAAGGATCGCGTTTGCTGGGATTGGGCTCGGCGCTGCAGACTTGCGACAGCCAACTACAACTTGCTCACAACAACGGACAGTGTGGGCGACGAAAGTCGCTGGTTCCTGTTGAAGGCGATCCCAATAGTGCCTTCGTCGCCTTGGACGCTCCTAGAGCTACCATTGTGATGGCTTGGTCATACACTCTGGCCTGTCGTGATCAATGGGCAAAGAGGTCGTGGGAGCATCCGGCTCAAGAAATCGGTGGGAGGTCCGTACAAGACATGAAACGAGTACACAACGCAAGACAAAGTTGGACCTCAAAGCGGGAGTAGCGCTACCAGTGGTTGAAGACGAAGGGGGGCATTCTTGCTTGCCGATCACGGAGCTTATAGCAATAACGGTCATCGAAAAACGTGGCTGTCATGGTGGTATATGCTTCCAGCCCTTTCACGGGTTATTGTCATTGGATTTTGGGTACCTCCTGTTGATCCTTGTGGTCGCTGCAAAGAGGGGATTGGGTTATCCCTGCCATTGGAGCAGCTCATTCGGTACTTGTAGAACACAACATGGTGCCAATTGAGGCGGCGAAACCGATATCTCAGACACCTCAATTTCTGTTCTTTTCAGAACGGCAGCAAAATCCCGCTTCATGGTCGAGTTGCCCGCGTCCAAGAGGATGATGTAGTAGCCGATCAAGGTCATCTATCGGTGTTATATTCGCCGTCGGAGAGCTAAGGTTCGCCGAGATCATGGTAGCAGTCGCGAGCGTTTCGAGCAATGCAAAGGTTCTTTCGGGCTTGGGAGGGAGAATGTTATGCCAACTTCAGAAAACGATGTAGAAGTTGGCAGCATATCCTTGGATATCTTCCCCAACGGATACCATGTCACGCCGGATCGGCAGCAATTGCGTTGACGGACTTGTTCTGAACAAGCTCCGCGCCATTACCTCGTCGTACCAGAGCCAGCCTCATAGATGGTTCGAAGAGAGAGGCCATTATGGAGAGGACGGCATGTGACAGCGAGAAGGAATCGGGGGAGTTGATGGCAAGGGATGTATCGATTGGTGTTCGTTCGTGGTACGTGTCTTGTTGGTCGGGTTGGCGTTCGATCGAGCATTCTGGACGTGGGTGATTCGGTAAAAGAAAAGGTAAGCGCTTGGTGAGTGCGAGCAAGCATTGACGTTGGTCGAGATGATGTCTCAGGAAGAGAGCGTGTCGTGTCGCGTCCTGTCGCGGTTGTTATTGGCACCCAAGGAACGATTCAAGGCGAGGACCGAAAGGTGGAAGCGGTTCATGGCGCGTCATCTTTATCAATAGACGCCGAATTAAGGCAATAAAATAATCAGCAGGCGTTTGCAAGTAACGGACGAACTGAAGAATTGCCAGTTCCTTGAGCGGCAATGAGTTGAAGGAATGATGATGACACGATCAACAAAAGGTGTGGGGTTGCTCCCAGGATCCACATCAGCTTTGTCTTGCTACTATGTACTCTACTGCACGAGTCTTGGAGTCAGACAGCAACCACGTCACCGGGAATGACCGACGACAGGAACACTTGATACCATCGGAGCCAAAGCTCATGGCGTGTCTTTGAGTGGTTAGTTCGAACTGGTCAACGGCACCGGTCGGCTCCACATGTCTAGAATTCCCGTTGTCAGAGGAGGCTCCGCGCCGTGAATGGAAGTGGTTTGCTACAGGGTAATCGAACAATAACAGATTGACAAAGATTTGCGAGATGCCACATAGAGCATAACACAGGCGAATGCTAGTAATAAAGTAGACGATATTGAACGCTATCTTGATGAGCTAGGAGTGATGTTTAGGTTGTTAGCATGGTGAATTTTTATGCAGGTGCTTGATGATTCACAAAATGGGGTTCTCTTCAAAATGGCATGCTGGAATTCCCGAGACACTGTTCCCGAATGTACGTGCAACCTTCGCTGGGAGGAAGAACATAAGTCCGATTGGCTGATGCCTCTTGAGCTACCGTAGCAGAATTGGACAGTAAAATTAGACTCAGGTTTGCTTTAGCCCCCTTTTAGCGTGACAAGAATTAGAGCGAAACAGCAGATTAGTAAGGCAGATACGTAGTTATACTTGTGGCGCGACTGAGTGTTCCCCTGTGGCTTGGTCTTCTATATACCAAGAGGGGTAGATTCCAAGCTGTCAAATGGCAAGTGTTTCCGACCAACTAGTAGGTTTCGGGGCAAGTATTTCCGCTAGTATCTGAAATCATGACTTTTGTGATTTGAGCTTTTTCCAGATCCCCTCCTGTCTCCCCCGCCTCTCGTTTCTGTCACTTGTATTTCCGAGACTTGTAGTTCTCGTATAAGGAATGCCCCGATCGAGTAAACCCGCTGCCACTGGACGCACCAATTCTCTTGGGGGATGCAACACTTGCCGAAAGCGCCACTTAAAATGCGATCGAGCTCGGCCTATCTGTGGAAAATGCCGAACATCTGGCAGGGAGTGTGAAGTTGAAGCTATTGAGGTCCGATGGATGCCTGTAGTCGGTCTTGAAACACAGGATGAGACGCTGATTGATCCGTCGAAGGATACACCGCGAAAGACTAGAAAGCTACTGCAGTCATGTTGGTGACTTCCTGGTATTGAGAACCTCAATAAACATTTACTGATAAGCTACGACCATTATAGATCAGAGCAGACGACTCATGTGTCAAGATCTGGCTGCAAATATACCATCTACGGTGGACGCTGCCTTGGATGACCTAGACATGCAATCGGCAGACATCGTCAACACCTTGAATGTTGGGCCTTTTGGTGTACTTAAGTTTCGCGATGGAGTACCTGAACACCACAGGGACACTTTGACACCTCAACCCGTGCCTGGGCCACTGTCACAAGAGGATGCACCTGGCCCTAGTCCTCAAGAACACCACGGTACCATGTCCATCCATGATAACACACTGGCTCCGAATGACTTGTTACAATGGTCTGATCTATTCAACTGGGAACTAAGCACCTCAGTGGATCCCGTCTACCTTGGCGACGGGCTAGGGGATAACGTATGGAATTGGCAACTCGAAACCCCCGTTATCACCGGCCTCGAGGCATTGACAGCAAGTCCCCCTGGCCCGACGCTAGTCTCTACGACTCCAACGCTTGATAATGTCGTGTCACTTCCAGCTATTGATCTCGCGGCTGATGCTCCGGTATTACTCAAGCACTTCGAGGATACTGTAATGCACCAAATGTCTTCACTACCGGTGAACCAGAAATCTCCATGGACTATTCTCAATATCCCCGAAGCTATCGTTACGTTGAGCCGACTTACGATCTTCCGTGTAGAGCAAACAGATGTACGGCATGCCAACTTGTCAAACCTCTTCGGGCTTCTTGCAGTGGCCTCTTACCACCTCGCCTCGAACCCCCTTGACCATGTGCACTTAGACCGACCGCATGGCCACTGGGCCACTGTGCATGAGGCAACGTATGAAACAGCCAAGAAGCAACTGGATCTCTGCATCGAGTGTGAAACTCAAGGCCCTAAACAAGTCAAATACAAAGAACAGCTCATGGCCATGAACGCCACCTTGGCGACCGCAGTGAGTTCGGCACACATCGAGGCCCGTGGTTTCAGATACTGATTTGTGGCAGGATATCTCAAATAACACGACAGACTTTAGCCGTTACGTTGGAGAGATGGAAAAGATTATTCGATATCGGGGCCTTGCAAAACGTACCTTATCGCGACGGGCTCGACTGCTACATCATATATATGCCTGGATCCGCATCATCTCTGAGACAACAAGAATGCACAGTGGACAATCGATAGTGAGGCCGACGGAGTGTCAACACAACAGTCCTGACGCCTGCACCTCCTCTTTAAACATAAACAACTTGAGATCCGCTGCGCTAAGGGCCAGCAATCTTTCCACGGTCACTCTGGATGACTTTCTTCGTCTTGAGTCACGCCCATCTGGATCCCTAAAGGGCCTAGTGAACCATGATATTCACTTAGAGAGTTCTGGAGAAGATGACAAGGTATATATGCAGGTATACGGAATTCCAGAGACTTGGCTGCGGCTGCTATCACAAACGACTAGACTGGCAAACGTCATGGACCTTCAAGAGTCGTGTAATGGGGAAACCCATGTGAATTCTCCGTCTGCTTTGCAGCTTAGAGCGGATCAACTAGAACGCGCAATTTTCAACTTCACTACAAAATACCAGGCGACACCGCCTAAAGCTGACACAAACTCAACCGGGGCACACGCGCAGATGCTACGTGCACTATGCTCAGCCCTGGTCATCTACTTTTACCGACGTATTCGGCATGTCAGCCCGATGATCCTGCAAAGCAACATCAACGACGTGATCCAGGCCTTGAAAGGATTCGACAAAGCTCTTGAGAGTCAGGGTGTGAGAGGTCCAGGAACTGCATGGCCTGCTTTCATTGCAGGGTGCGAGTGCATCTCGGAGAATCAAAGAGCACAGATCATGGCTTGGATTGACGCAGCAATTCTAAAATGCGGATTTGGTCATTATAAATCTGCCAAACGAGTCATGATGGAAGTCTGGAAAAGGCAGGACGCGAATCTAAGTGATCACAATTTTCGCTCTTGGCAACGTGAAAGACCAGGTTTGGCTACTTGGATGGAAGTGTGTCGGGATAGCCAATGTTGGCCAATTTTGTCTTAACTAGACTAAGCTGCTCACACCGATCCCAGCTTTGGTAGAAGAATTCAGATAAGCATGCCCACCTTTGACTGACTTCTTGTCCTACTCTTGCTATCCGAAAAGCCACCTTGGAAACACGTCATCTGAATGACGTTTTCCGGTGCATGCTGCTTCAACACAAGCAGCCATTGACCCAAAATGGAACTTCTTGCCAGTTATCCCTGGGCCGTAGTGAGCATATTTTGCCGAGTTAGTCATGATATTGCACCATCGACGTGGAACAACAGGCTCTTGCAACATGCACCAGCAGGTGTCGTTGATGAATTTGGCTCCAAACCTTTCGAGCGCTTCGAGGTAGCCCGCATCTTTCGCTTGCTGATAAATAAATCGACCAAGTGTAATGACAATCTCAACCTCAGAATGCTTAGTCCGGCCTTTGGTAAGCTTAATGAGCGATAGGAATTCTTCAAGGGCAAAATGTGGGTTGCCAAGCGCGATGATGCCAACGGTGTCGTCTGCGGCAGTGTTGAGTTGTTTCCAAGTCATCCTGAGATCATCCATTTCGATTCTTGATTCCTGCAAGTTCTCTGGTACGATAACAGTGAAACTTTCAGGCGTGATGCCTTTGATATGAAACATTGGGGCTGAAGAAGTCGTTGCGAACCCAGCACCAAATGCCTTCAAATCAGCATCAATTCTAGCGTTGCTAGCCTCCATACCGTAAATGATCGGGATTTTCCCTCCCACAATGGATCCGATGTGATAGCCTAACAGCGGAAACACGGATTCATCGAAATAGCTTAGATCGGGTACTTGAATAGCAATCTGTGGCTGGCGACCTTCGTCAAGATGGCAACCCATTGCAGGAGCTCTACCGACTAACGCGATCATAATGTCGAGATAATCGGGGTATTTCTGGGTTCGAGCCCCAAGAACACTATTCGCAAATACAACGGCGTTGGATTCGCCCCAACCGACCTGATCTCCCGCTTTGGGTTTGGTCTCGAGCAGGTACGGCGCACAGGTGAAGCTTACCATAGCACCCATGGCCAGATAGATCTCGCCGATGGCAGAAGATATCTCTGATAGCTCTGGATCACTACCTAGCGCTCTCCATCGTTGTATGTCGACGTCAAGAGAGTTGCAGGTCGAAGGAACCATAACCTTGCCACCGAGCTCTGATAGTCGTTGAGGTACGAGAAGGCTGACTTTCCCAGCATAGCAACAAGCGTCAATGTGGACTTGGGATATATCAATCAGAGACTTGGCACCCTGAATCGATGCAAACTCGACGATGAGTTCCATGGCAATCTGAGCAGCACGACTGCAACCCTCACCGCGGAGGATTCTGTCGTCTTCGGGCGTAGTCACAACGCCTTTCTCATAAGGTCGATTGATAGGAAAGAAGTCGTCGTTTATCCTCAGCCCATGTCTCGTTATCTCGACGGATGCAGCTCCTGCCAGTTTCTCCCAGACCCCTTGATCCTCTACAAGAACGATAGGGATGGACTTGGAGAACATAGCGTCGGCGACTAACACTCCCAAAGTCAGAATCTCCTCCAGTGATCGAAATACCAGGGCAGCAGGGGCGGCGTCCACACGGAGGAGCTCCATGATGACTCCACTGGCACCACAGGACCCCCGGCCTCGAGGAAAGACGACGACCTTGTTTTTAAGCGAGGTTCCGAGAAGCGGGTGATGCTCATCTATGACTATGCCAGTCTTGATATGAACACCCATCATGAAACTGATAGGGGTGTTGGAGAACACGACTTCTCCGTCTGCTTCGCCAGTAATAAGAAACCTGCCAGCAAGAGGATTGTCACTCTTTCGGATACCAATTTGGATACCGGGGAGCGGGACGACCTCAGACCTCATGTTGGTGGTAGAACATAAAATGTAGACATTTGAAGGCGAGCCGAATCAGGAGGGTGAACCGAAGCGTGTGATAAATCGAAATCTTGGAGAGGTTTAAGAATCAAAGACACTTATGAGATAGCCTATAGAAATACGAGCATTTATAAGGGATTGTCAGATGTGGTTCTAAATACAATTAAAGGACAAATGTCACTGGGTCAGAATAGCTGCAAGCAGTTCCGAGAATATTGAGATGGTATGTACTTCCGAACTATTTAGCGCCAATCTCCTATAGCGATATAACAACTGGCCCACGTGGAGACGTGGAGCTGTGGATTCACATCCGCTGATCAGCTAAATGCACAGCCACAGCTCAGCTATACCTTGCTTACCAGAATGCCGGCCGAAACCCACTAGAAATTGAAGAGCCTGTTACTGCGAGACTAAAGATATAGGGTAAAATTGTGATATTACTATATATTTTTCTTAAATACTCTAGCCGGGTGCTCTCAAAAGAGACGGGGAGGTTATCCATCAGATCTGAAGAACATATCTACATATACTTCTTTTACACATATTCTCAACACCAAGGCACTACCCTGAAGAGCCCCCCGGTTTGCGATATGGAACGTAAAAGCTCTTTGAGAAACTTCTTGCTAAATATCTGAATACTACCAAAAGAGGAAGGCAGGGCCTTGACGACAGCTCCTCGCCACGTCAACCCGAAATGACCCTCGATCATCCTCAACGTCGCCGGTTAGTCAATGCTTCCTGGGTGTTGAAGTCTAGTCCCGATGCTTGGGCCATGTAGTAATAAATTCTTTAGCATCTTGATGTCTTTGGCTGCACTTGCCTTGATACGCCTCCAGAGTGCGTCATATTCTGTCGCAGGAGGGTCTCCGACATTCCCGAGGAAGAAACTGAAGCTGGTGACCTCAGATCCAGAGCCATTCCAACCCATTCACTGTGTACTTCCGGCCGAACGATGTACTTTTCCATTCGTTTCACCATATTTAGACACTCTTTGTCGCCGCGGAAAGGCATTTTCTACACCAAAGTCGTGAGAAGCTCGAATGGGAACCCGTTAACCAGAAGGCTTACAACCTCCGCGTCCGTTATAAGGGCACTTTCAAGTATTGCAACTCTATTTAACGATCCTAAGCGGGTACTGCGAGTATTGAGACCATGAGTTATCGAGGTCCCCATCATCGAGAAGTTTAGTTCTTTCACGACCGCGTTGCATACAATCTCTAATACTCGTGGAACAAGCAAAGGATGAGAGAACGAGGCAGAGTAAGACAAGCCATTAGGTCTATTGAAACTTCAATTCCACGAGTTCGGCTTTAATAATACAACTCAGAATCATAGTCGCTTGGGCTGGTGCGGCTAAGCATAGGTTGAGGATTCTGTCTGGAAGTATGTGAACGATTGTCTCTGGAATATTCGGCACAAAGCTTACTTGATCATTTGTTACCGGAGCATTCAACATCCTCCGGGCCTCAAGTAGCACCGTAGGGGCAATCCTTGCACATATTGCCACAACTCACGGGAAGTGGGATTAGGCTCGGGTATGTGCCGTGACAAGAGACCACTTTCGGATGGAAATTTCATCTCGGAGGAGTAAATCCAGCCTATGCCATGGCACTTATGAAGTTGGGCATGGATATAGTACGGGAAAGTCGAGACAAAGTCGGCTTTGTCCTGGTGTTGTTCGAGACTATCGCCCGATTGTCTGGTCCTGAAATCATCCGTGCTTAGTAGGAAATGTCGGAATAATTATGCACCAATCAAATAACCATTGCGCTCGAGCACTCATGTCAAACCTCGTCAGCACGCCAACTAGCCTAGTCCTTGTTAATTTATTATCTCGACCTCCGGCGTTGCTCGGTATTACTCCAGTGAATGGAAATCTTCCAGAAGGGAAATGCGGAGCTGGCACGTTCCGATCTAGCCTTTCTCAAAATGCTACCCCGAAGCTAGTGTTGCAAGGTCTCGAACGTGACCCTGAAACTATCTACACGCCAGTCTATCTTGGTAATTCTAGTCCGATCCACAATGCCGTGTTCCGTGATCCATGCAACCCGACTCATACAAAAGCTGGCGAGCCACCATCGAACTGCCAAGAGGATCAGTATCAGTCTATCACTTCCTAACAACTTAAATACCTTCATTCTTTATTACTTTTACTTTCACAATGAGATTCGAAATCGTCTTCACGTCCGCACTTGCGGCTTTTGTCCGAACTGCTACGGCCGTTGGCGTCACTGGTGCCGCCGAGGGCTTTGCCAAGGGCGTTACTGGTGGTGGCTCAGCCAGTCCCGTCTACCCCACGACAACTGCACAGCTGGTCTCCTACCTCACCGACTCATCTGCCCGAGTTATCATTTTGGACCGAACCTTTGACTTCACTGGCACTGAGGGCACCGCTACCGAGACAGGCTGTGCTCCTTACGGTACAGCTGCAGCCTGCCAGGTCGCTATCAACAAGGACAGCTGGTGCAACAACTACCAGCCTAACGCTCCCAAGGTCAGCGTCAAGTATGACAAGGCTGCGTTCAACCCTATTGTCGTTGGATCCAACAAGAGTCTTGTCGGTGTCGGCAGCAAGGGTGTTATTAAGGGCAAGGGCCTTTACATTGCTAAGGGTAACAAGAATGTTATCATCCAGAACATTCACATCACAAACCTCAACCCTCAATACGTCTGGGGTGGCGATGCTATTGCCATGGATAACACTGACCTCGTCTGGATCGACCATGTCACTACCTCCCTGATTGGACGTCAACACATTGTTCTGGGTAACGGCCCCAGCAACCGAGTCACCATCTCCAACAACAAGATTGATGGTGCTACCTCTTGGTCCGCCACTTGCAACGGTTACCACTACTGGGGATTTTACTTCACTGGCTCCGCCGATGTACGTGTACCTACCCATTGCCTACTTACCTAATACTAACCCTTCCTAGACCGTTACTTTCAAGAACAACTACATCTACAAGACCTCCGGCCGTGCCCCCAAGGTCGGTGGAAACACTCTCCTCCACGCTGTCAACAACTACTGGTACGACAACGCCGGTCACGCCTTCGAGATCGGTTCCGGTGGCCAGGTCGTCGCCGAGGGCAATGTCTTCCAGAACGTCGTTTCTCCTATCGAGACCTCTAGCTTCGCCGGCAAGCTCTTCGCCAGCCCCAGCACTTCCGCCAACGCCGTCTGCTCTTCCTACCTCGGCCACACTTGCCAGGTCAACGGCTTCGGAAGCTCTGGTACTCTTACTGGCACCAGCACCGATTTCCTCGCCAACTTCAAGGGCAAGAACGTCGCTTCTGCTGCGGCTTACTCGACTGTTACCAAGCTCCAGACTAGCGCTGGCTTTGGTACCATCTAAGTCTGTAGTGGGGCGAGCCAAGTCTTGCACTTCAGCATGACTATTACTTGATCCCTAGATGGGGTTTTCTCTTCTGTACATATTTTATAAGTAAATAGGAACCGACTGTTATCTTCAGGCTTTTATCAATTAATGGCCATTAGCATGAGACATGGAAATACACGTCATTTGATCTCAAAAACCCTAAACTCTCTCATTTTTATCTGCGTGCTTCAATGAACCTCCTCAAATGTGCAAGTTGTGCCAGCGAAATGCTATCTCCTTTCTTTTTATGTTTTGCAGTAAATTCCTGACATAGTGGACTGATAGTAACACTCTTCAAGAAGTTGGTTCCTAGAATACGACTAAGCAACAAAGTAGCAGACTCTCAAATATTTAATAATACAAATGTCATCAAGACAAGAAGGATACATAATGAGCCGGAATTGTCAAGAAACTACTTTCTTACTCCCGGCGGAACAAGATTGTACCAAACCCAAGTTGATCATAGCCACCACTATTGGGGCCATAATCGCCACCACCGCCTTCAGCACCACCTGCTTCCTCAACAACCTTGTCACGGTATACACCAGTCCAGGATGCGTTTAGACCCTTGACAGAAGTATAATGAGCGTGGATCATCTCTGCGATTGGCTTCGCTTGTCCTCGTCCACGAGGGTCGACAACAGTCTGGCGGCCATGGCGACTATTCTCATAAGGCTCAAAGGGGACATCATGGTCTGTGTTGTACTTGAAAGCATATTCAGCTCTGGAGATACAGTCAGTAATACTGTGTTAGTGCAATGGGTTTTCTGGAGTGTTGCTTACCCTGCAAGAATGCGGTTATCGAGATAAGCAAACAGGTCATCTCCCTGATTGTAACCCTGCTGTGCCACGACACCGAAAAGACCCATGTTCATGAGAGTATGGCCTTGGTCACGCCCAGACTCCTGGTTTTGGCCAAGAGACTTTTCGGAACCCTCTTCCTTGTGAATGAACCAGATGCCATGTTCTACTGTGCCCATACCACCGCCGTGCTTAAAGTAGTCGGTTGCCTCGTTCATCATAGTCCTGTTGTCAGATAGAACACCAATCGCATACATAGAAGCAATGTTGCACAGATCCCACTGTTGAATAGTTTGTCAGTCCTGATGTTCGAAGGGGGGTCAACTGGGTGGTCCTTACATTCGCCCAGTAATTCTCGAGAGGTGCGTCATTATGTTCAGTCAAGAACCGGTGATTGTTCGAGTAGAACTCGCTCGAAAGATAGTCCGAGATCCTTTGGTATCCATCCCAACCTTCGTAATCACGAAGAATCTCGGCTGCGTTGGCAAATTGATAACCCTGGAGGCCAGCAGCAAGGTATCTATCAGCATTACCCTGGATGGGCGGAGCTTTCTCTGACCACGCATCGATAACACGAGCTGCGGCGTCGGCATTGGCGGTATCGCCTGTCACTTTCCAGTAGATAGCGTTGGCGTAAGCTGAGTGGACGTCTTGGAAGAAATTGGCAATATTCTGACTGCACCAATCCGTTACTCCGCGACATATAACATCAGTTACACGGGGCTCCCATTTGGCGTCGGCGTGATTGGCCAACTTTTGCCAGCCGGTGTAGAATGGTTCGGTTTTCGAGTCAACAAAGCCCCTGATCCGGGCAAAGTCATCTTCTGTATGGAGTAGACCAGGGTGTTTGATTGCTTGAGCGGCACTGAGTGCCGCGCTAAGCGAGACCACAAGGAACAGCCTCATGTTGTGGAGACTTGGGGAGAGGTTCAACAGGAAGGAAGAAGAACGTAGAATTAGGTTATCGATCCTTCGAGCGACAGAAGCCCGTCAATCGGTTTTGTATGCAAAGCTACCACCAAGCCTTGCAAACAAATTCAATATGGCATGACTTTAATTCTCTTGGCTCGCAACCTCGAACAGTGACAGGCCTCCATTCCTCCAATCATTCTAGGCTGTATCGCCGATCCCGTTTCGGATATCAGCTCCACCGCGACCCTTTATTTTGATATCCTAGCACCCTGCAATGTTACGGAATATGTCCCGGAGCTATCCCGATGTAACAAGTTTATAAACTGATGATTTACCAAGAGATCTACCAGCTGGAAAGTGGTATTTGGGTTGAATGCTATCTCTTTTTCCCTTGCGTAGTCTGTTATTTCTCATCTTGTATGTTAGTATAGATCACCCATGCGCTCCCTTCTTGTGACACGATAGGCTGGGATCAAGACGGAAAAGTCACCGGCGGTGCGGCTACGGAGGAGGATAAAGACTGGAGATAGGCATGCATCGATGATGGTCCTGCGTGGACCTTTTTCAACCTCAAGTATAACGAGGTGGACTTTGACATGTCTTATTCCATTGAAGATTGTGTCAACTCCTGTACTGATGGACCCAGCGGGAAAACTGCCCATTTCCCAAGCTTTGTTCTTGATGGAAAGTAAGTGAGCCATTAAGTGGCCTTTGGCGCAGATATCGTACTATGATAGGATGGTGGGTACTGGAAGGCGATGACAAAGTCGGCGTCTCAACCTGTAGTCTTGCCTTTTAGCCAGTCACTATGTCAAGTACACGATTACGCAAAAAGTCCTTCTGGCTGTATGTACTAGAGCATAAAACACGCTTTACTTCTGTAAGAAGTCATATGTTCTTTCTGACTGCCGCCTCTACACAAGATAGACCTGTGCAGCGTCAGAATTGACACACTTTGAGGTAAAATATCAGGAGCTTTAGGTCTGCCGCTCTTAGACCTGAACGGGAATTATAAATATCACTTGGACTTCCAACTCCTTCTGCTTCAACGGCCGACCTGAAACTGAACCGTTTGGCACCGCCAATCTTTACAAAAGCAGCCTGCTATAGACTACCACTAATATATCCTTAATACATATTCCACCATTATTAGACGCCAGCGCCTACAAAGGCAAAACACTTGCCACCCGGCCGAGTCAATCCATGTGCCAGAGAGTGATGTCATTTGTCTGTAATGACAAAAGATCGCCCAAAACACATCCCATGCATCACATTCCAACAAGCCTGAGTATGGTCTTGTAGTCTACCAAATTCATTACCAAGACAAGTGCCTTGATCGATGGACGAAGCAAGGCTTAAGACATGATCTTAAATATCACCCGCCAGCGCAGTTTTACCGGCGCAAAGGGTCAGGCAGAATTCCCTGGCCCGGTCATCTCGTGAGGGCGAGGACTCGTTGGCCAAGCGCAGTTTCTCCTTGAACCCTTTTAGGTTTGAGATCTCTCTATTGTCCTTATTTTGAAAATAGATTCCTGTTCCATAAGAAACAAACATTCTGTACGGTGCTCGAATTGTGCCTAGCATAGCACCTGGTGGGATGCGGCGAGTTCCTAGGCACATGGCAGTGCCTATCAGACTAGTAGATACGGAATACCTCAAACCTCTAGGCCAGGCTATAGATCTTGAATATAAAAGTCAAGATGCCATACTAAGTGACCTATACATAATTCCCAGAAATAAGGCAGGTCCTAGTAATCGTTTCGAGCTTTAGACTTGTTATAGATGTGTGGATCAAATACGACAGACCATCGGTAAATATCTCGCCTAAGCAGACTCGGCAAATACACAGTCTTGCGAATATCACTCTTGAAGTTATAGGCTTAAATGCCAGCGAAATAAACAAATCCATCGAAATTAGCTTTGATGTCACTCGAGGGTAACCTTTTTCGAATAACCAGCATCCTCACCAACAAATTGCCAGAGGGTTCTGCCGCGGGGGATTACCCTATACCCCAGATGCGAAAGGAGGTAAGGATAAGAAACAAGACATTGAAAGCTTTGATCCAACCTGGTCTCCTAACAATTTGAGATACCAGAACCAGCTGGGTTTACCCTCGCTTGTAGCTGTGAAACCTGTCGTATGTGATATTAGTTGTTTCTTCCTTATAAGCACACCAAGAAAGTCTCCACCAATTAGGAGTAGCCACCAACCCTCGCATTTGCCCCGCACCAGCTGATCGGCATAGAAGTGGATGGTTTGATTAGGCGAAGAGATTTACCTAGACGCTCACTTCTGTGAGTCGCTCACAGTCACCAGTGTCAAAATGTGCTAGTTATGGATCTGTGATCTAGCGGTGCATACCTATAGAAAGAGAAAAAGAAAAGGGAAAAAAGCACACTAGCTTGTCAACGATTATTAGCACTGAGCATCCTCTGCGGATTGCTTTATGTCTGTCTCTTATTATAATACTTTAACCATCTGATACTCAGTCTCATCGAGAGCCACTGTGTACTGTTCTGAGGGCCTTGAAGAAGGTCAGAGGGCCCATCTAGTGCCACTTGTTGGACACTGACACTCTGGCTTGAATACATCAGGAAAACAACAGGGATCATCATCCATCATCTTGTGGCAATTGAGGGGTCTTATAAGCACATCACCGGACGAAAGCTCCGTAATCGCAACAGCATGTTCTTGTTGGTCTCAGACCAAAAGCTGCGGGAATTAATGTGCCTCCCTCACTGTCCGCCAGACCGGACTTTCTGGCGAGGTTGCCACTGCCAAGGCCATAGGTGACCAACATGCAGACAAGAAAGCCACGTCCCACTTCTAATTCTGCATAAATGCACACAAGCTTTGTAGAGGACAGGCCAACCAAGCCTGTCACTATCCTTGGCCCCCAATCCACACCAGAGTAATTATATATACCACGATCCATATTTTCCGGTTGGCCTCTGACTCGTCGTCGTTGCTAGCCACCTGAAATCCTTCTCCTTTCTTGACAGACTGGACAGGTTAAGCATCTACGTATATTCTAGGGTGCCTTATCTTACTTTGCGCTTCCACCATGGCTGGCAATGCTGAGCCCACTAAGCCCTACGCGTACACGACCGCACGTAACTACGACGTGGACCTACAGACGAAAGATTCCAGCAAACCCAAAGCGATGACAAATCATACACGTCACGAACAATATGGGATATTCACTGGTGCGGGATGGCTTCTGGAAATCCTGACCTCATTCTTGAGCTTAGGCGTCTTGATTGCCATTACTATAATTTGCTTGAGTATGCATGATAAGCCCTATAGCGAATGGAAGGCTCGCATTTCCATCAATACGGTCGTGTCTATTCTCGCAACCGCCGGTGCTGCTGCCAGGATGCACGGTGTCCGCACGTTTATCAGTCAACTAAAATGGGTTCACTTTAAGAAGCAACCACAGGTGTTGAGAAACTTCCAGAACTTTGACGAGGCCAGCCGTGGCCTCTATGGTGCCCTACTCTTCCTGTTCAAAGTCAAGTGGAATCTGGCTACAATCGGAGCTTTGATCACCATCTTCCAGCTCGCGTTTGGGCCTTTGGCTCAGCAGGTTATCGACATACACCAGCTACCTGTTTCAACTCCTGACAATAAGGTCACATATGGCTATACCCATGATTATGTCCGGGACAGTGTATGGCAAATGTCTAATACAAACGCGAGTGAGTTCTTGGACTTCTCCCATAAAATAATCTTTCTGACCTGATTATTATAGGAGGTATACCACAAGATTCCATGATGCAGTCTGCCATTCTGCAGGGACTACTGGACATTCGTAGTCCTCAAGAATTTGAATGTCCTGGCTTATGCATGTGGAACGCTTCCTATGTTTCTCTTGGCTTCAAAAGTTCATGCAAAAACGTCACAGCGGTAACATTGCCCACGAATGTCTGTGAAGAGGAAAAGGATCAATCAATCACATGCAATATGACAACTCCAGGAGGAATTATCTTGACCACACATCACTTGTCTACAGATTACTCGACCACTTTCCGACTCAATGCTACTTCAGCCATGGATGACGGTATCAGTATGGATGATTCGCTTCACGATCTTCCAGTATTTGTCAAAATTGCGGTCTATCGATCGACGTTGGACCAAAAAGGGTTTGATGCCACGAATATCAACGTGACAGAGTGCTCCTTGTCACTCGCAGCTTTTCGCTATTCTGATGCCTGGGCCAATGGCACCCAATTCACCTTCGAGCATGCTGAAGAGATTGATCTTCCGCATCATTACTGGGATTCTCACGACCCTGGCGAAGCTCCTGATTTTGAGAAAGTATATCGGGTAAATGCCTCCAAGACGGAGAATCTTCCAGAGTTCAACATCAGACGCCTTGATGTCAAAAACTTACAGTTCTTTTTGAGGTCAGGCGCCTTTGTTACGGAGTGGCGAGATGGAAATTGGAAAAACATGGAGTACGGCGTCAGTGCTGCTTTAATGGGTGACGTGGATCTTCCAGACCGGTTCGACAAGATGGCGACTAGTATGACGGATTATTTACGCAATGGGCCTAACCGCAAACTTGCGACCGGCGAAAGGATTGAGGTGATAACTTGGGTATCAATGCGTTGGGCTTGGCTCATTGGTCCATGTATCATTGAAGCTTCAGCGCTGTTATTTACTCTCTTCACTATATTGAGTAACCGCAGGAGTCGACAAGTTCCCTTATGGAAGTCTTCGGCATTGGCAGTACTCGCCTGTTTGTATGACAAGGATTCTGGGAACATTCGGAGTGAGGTAAAGAGTCTCAAGGAGTTAGACGAGGATGCTACAAGGCTGATTGCAAAGCTGGAGTAGAGAATCTTGTTTTGTCACATGCAGTCGTCCAGTCATTGGGGATCTAGCTAGATGGAAATAGATCTGCGCGGATTCTCTCTTTTGTCCTGCGGTACGCCATTGTGTCATCACCAAGTTGCTTCAACGCAACGCACTCTTGGCCCACATGTTATCATAGCCACGAGGAAACCTTGCAGCATTTGAAGATATATTTCTGAATTTTATGTGAAGTCGTTGTTCTAATAGACTAAATCCGATGCTAAGCTCCCTGTCAATGCAGCCAGCTCCAATCTGTTCATGCCGTCATGCGGGCCTGGCCAGCTGATATGAGTGCTTCTTGACAGAACCCTAAGCAAGTCTTGTACCTGACTAGTTCCTATAGGGAATGGTTAGGGAACGGTTGAACACTATAAGTAAGAGGCAGATGTTGGCGCTGAGGAGAACGCCCGGGAATAGTTTTCGTAGTAAATGGCTGTCATATGTAGTTCAGACATTGCTTTTTCCACCCCTCGAGTAGGCTAGACGACAGAATTTATATCTGCCATACACCTACACAAGTTAGCTAAGGGCTTGCATTTGAACACTTAGAGATCTTCATACGAATTAAGATGTAGTTCTAACTTTTAGGATAACAAAACATCACACATGATGTGGTATCGAGATTAGAAGTCAACAACGCTCCAGTCCCCATGTCAATCAATATTGCATCTTTCGCATCACCTCTAGGTCATTACAAATAGACAACGCATGACGACACTTTTGATCGAAGGTATGGGTATGACGCGCCATTTGTTCCGAACACAGGCTAAATAGTGGAATATCGATGTTTGCAGAGATGGCTTTTCAATAGGGAAATCTGATCTCGTGTCGTTAATTGCTGACCCTCTCACCACCAATCGTAAAGGCGCCCCGTAGTAATCAGTAGATAGATCTTCCCAGGTCAGCACGTGCTGTGCCATTGTAGGCAGGTGGCTTTCCAGGTGAGATTTTAGTACAGAGAAGGGTGAGATTATGTCATGAAATGTGGTTGCAACAGCGTTTGATTGCTAGGACTTCCGCCTATCATTCGGTGCTCCCATACCAAACCTACCAATGAGTCTTGAGATAATTATAAGTTAATCCGGGAGGTTTTAGTCACGCCTTAGTTGTGTAACCCTTGTCAGAGCAAGGAATATTCTGCCGTAATCCTCCAAAGTGGTAACCCTTTCAGGTGTAGTGAGGGAGGCTGACAGGGCCGAGCACGTTCGGGAGGGGTAATCATCAAGCGAACATAAGTCTTATAGCCTTGACAAGTTTGAGAGATAAAATCTGTTCCAGTATACTTTTATTGGTCTCGAAGGCTTTGTGTTTCGCATTTCTATCGCGTCGTGATCTCTCCTAGATCTGGTGTCAGAGTCATCTCCCGAAATATCCCGCTACAAATCTGACGATCAATCAGGTAGTGCCATGGCACCCACTGGCGCAGTCACTGACCTCCATGGAGTCGAGCTGCCCGCACGATATGAGATCCGTCGACTGGAAAAGAAGCATGGAGACTGGGTAAACGCGCTCACCCGACATGCGGGCTTTTATGGGTCAGAAGTCTGGGCGCCACTCTACGTCGGTATGGCAAGGCGTCTGACGCTCCAGTCTTACAAAGTCAACAAGGGCCAGGTAGATGTGATGCTCGCCAAGAATCTCAGCTACGGCATCTTCGACAAAGAGTACGAATTCAAGAGGCCCGAGTCTGCAGCGACTGGCGGTGCTGTATACTGGAATGACTTGGACGAATGGGACGGCACAAAGGAGTTCGATGGGCGCAGAGAGCTCAGAGATGCGATGGACTTTCCCATGGTCAGTGTCGTGATTTCGGTCGACGATGCAGATCAGCCTCCAAAGGTGGTGCCAGGTACCAGCCCTGTAGGTATTCCTCACGGGCACTTCTATTTTGCCGCATGCGAGCAAGCTGCGGCTGCCCAGGGCGTGCTGCCTGATGGCAATAGCGACATAATGCTCGAGCCTGGTGTTATATTGGGTCGTCGCGGGACAGCCACATCAGACGGTCATAGTGGGAAGGGATTCATGAAGGCGCTTTCCCAATTCATCATTCACCAAGCTCGTGCAGATGGATTCAAGGAGATTCAGATGCATGCGCAGAGTCAGGCAGTTTTCCATGTTTGGACGAACCTGCCATCTCCGTATCGAGTCGAGGTCAAGTTTAAGACGAATCTCGCTGATTTCGAGACGGAGATTGACGGCAAGATGATCAAGCCTTTTGAAAAGAGTCCTGGAGCGATTGGATCTATGCTGTCTGTGTTCTTGAATGAATGAACACACAAGGAAATGCCAGACAGCTCTTACTATGGACGAGGACAAAGTCAGCTTTATTCTAATTGATGAGATGGCTTGATTTGCTATCACGGTGAATCCATCTCCAAAGGTTAGGAAACTTGAGACGCTGGCTTATTATATATGCTACCGCTGTCGGGGAGAAATAGAGAGCTGCAGGCTGCCGCCGTGTGGAGTGATCAATTATGCTAGGTTTGTAAATTGTTTATCAAAGCACAGATGTTGCCCAACATACATGCCTGAAGCCCCATTTTTCAATTTACGACAACTCTCCCACTATTCTCCACCAGGTAGTTCATCACCAAGTCTCTTTCAACAGACAATCTTCAATTGAACAATCAGTCTTCCATAATGACAGGTCGAGGGATAGACCTAGCTCCCAGTCTCCCTGGACCAGATCCAACTCTCGAAACCCGCCCTGTGCCTCAAGAACGTCAGAATCCTGTGCGCTCATTCGGGCCAGGTGCTTCGCATAATATTCAAGAGACGGCCCGTCCTCTCGAGGAGTTGGAGCAAGAGATAGAAGAGTCTGGCTTTAAAGACGACACTTCGGACGATGGCGATACGGAAATCAAATATCTGCTCGAATTGCTCACCAGCGAATGCCATATAGATTGGCGTGGAGACGCTTCTGACACACAAGACCCAACTTGGGGGCCTTCCCTCGTCGTCACGGCGTACTCGGAAAAAGCGCAACGTAACCTCGATCGAGCTATCTCGAACCTCACCGAGACTGCTCACCGCTATTTCCTTAGATTTACCGGCTCTCAATCTAAACTATTTGCACGAGAGGCATTCAATCGTCTTAGCTTTGATGTGATCGAGAATAGGGAGTTGTTGGAAAATGCCTCAGATGATCGAGTCCGGGAGGAGTTCAACGCCCACGTCCGATCCTTGCGTTTGTATCCCGCTGATTTACGCTTCGACAAGTTGCGTGCAAAACGTCTTAATGACGGCCTTAATCGACCTTCTGGGCCACGGCGCTTCGACGTATGCATCGTTCTGGATGAGGCTGCAGTCGAGGAACTTGCAGCTCTCCGTTTCCTCGACAACTTGGAGGGCGACGGCAATACTTTGAGAGATATCTCTGTTAAGATGGTTGAACGCGATTGGAGCTATCCCGAGGAGGCTGACTCGGAGCAATCGTATGGTTTCGGACAGCAAAAGAAGTACTATACCGGGGTAGACATGTGCCCTATCTACGACTTGCCATTTGTCTGTGGTAAACTCTATGAGCATGCTGGGCTTGGTGAAATGTTCCCATTGTTCATGTGTCGGGACAACCACTAGCTGGAGCCTTTAGTTGGAGGTGCATTGAGAACAAGTATGAGATTCTATCGACCGAATATTCAAATAAATTAGAAGCGGCACTCAGCTAGAACGTTGGATCTCGTATGTCGAAATGAACTTAAAGCTGGCAATTTCCCACGGAGATTCCCAAAGGAATAGCATAGTTCTATCCTGTAGGCATATCGCGCCCCATCGTGGTCTTGGGCAAGCGTTAATGGGAAAGTTGAGAAGGTGAGTGATATACTCGGGAGGTCTGTGGCACAACGGCTAGGGTTATTTACAACGCTGAAAACCACTTTATTTATACTATTAAAAGACCTAACTATAGTTATATAAAAACAACAAATGGTACACTATTTATATATACTTGTCTCTAGATTCCCTTTTAACAACTAAAAGTGTCTGCCCGACTAAAGTAAACACGGTACCGACCTGGGAGCTTTGGATCGGTTGGTCCATATTGAACGCCGGTGATGTCATCAGATATATCACTTTCGCGACAACATCATTCCGTAGTGCCTGGGTTTAGTAAGTATGGAAAAGAGTACTAAAGCATTCGGAAATGCCGATGCAAAAGATGTGATCCTATTGGAAGGGTTGTCTTCCACCCAACTGCACATCGTATAGGCGGAGATATCCGTTGTTCCTCCCCAAAAGTGTGTTCTTAATTTAGGTTCAACCCCAGCCACCACGACCTCGTAGCTTGGTTAAAAGATGGTTTTATTCACTAAAAACAGCTAGTGGGTTTCTGTCGTGGCGAAACGGTCATTCTGGATTAGTACAAGCTGAAGTAACGTCACTGGAACAGATCATTAGTCTGGACAGCTATAACTCGTGGCTGTTGATGAACGAATCACTGCTAGCTGCGACATGTTTAGCTCAAAGGTTACACAAGGCCGCTCTTACGCCTAGGTCCTTCGTCACTGGCACCATTGCTGTAACAGTGGAATGGCGCACGCAGGTTGAGAAGCGCCACAAAAGAGACACCATACTGGTAAGCACGCTTGAACCGAAGAAGGTATTGTTTCGAGCCTCTAGTCAATTAACTCTCATGATGCAACTTGAATCATCAGAAAAAGCCATGTCAGCAATCACGGCATGAGAGATGTAACAATGGTCGAGTTTAGTGCATCCAACGAGCTAAAGGTGAAGTTGTTCAGCCTTCGGATACAGTATATGAACCAGCCCACTTCGTCGTCCAATTCTTTTACTTCAGCATCATCATTATTCAACTTCATGACTACCTCGCCTCTTATCTCAAACATGTCCTCTCAACCACAGGCACTACCCTCACCAGCGGGAACAATGTCAGATCCTGCCGTGCAAAATGCATCGATTGTAGAGACAGCAGCGATTGAAGGCCTGTCCACAGAGAAAGTTGACGTCGTCTTGGTCTCACCGAAAGAGATCCAACTTCCGGAGCAACGTGGAACTGAGAAAACGCGAGACTTCAAATGTTAGTTTCCTGTTTTAAGACTTTTCAAGATCTCATTTTGACTGATCCCCAGATAACTATGCTTCGACATACCGAAAGATCTTCGCCACGATCTTCATCGCTAATGCGTCTGTATTCATTGCGCTCATGGTCACGTCCAAGGCGATGCCCTTGTCAAGAGACGCTGCCAGCGCCGCCTCAGCCAACCTAATGGTCTGTATCCTCTTCCGACAAGAAGAATTTGTCAATCTCTGCTACGATATCGTCGTTCTAGCTCCTCACTCCTGGCCACTTTGGATCAGAAAGCGTCTTGCCAAGGTCTTCCACTACGGAGGTTTTCACAGTGGTGCAGGAGTCGCTGCTACCTTTTGGTACTTGACCTACACCATTTTGGCTACTCAGGAGTGGGCAGACGACAGGACGGAGTCCAGACTGACCAACATGATCACTGGTTGGGTTGTGGTTTGCATGTTTTTTGTCATATTGATCGCTGCTTATCCGAGCATCCGAAGAAAGTTCCACGACCATTTCGAGGCCTTTCATCGCTTCGCAGGTTGGATCTCTCTACTTGCATTCTGGGTCCACAACATCGTTTCAGCTCGGGTCACAGCCCATGAGTGGAACAAGTCTATCTCTTACGCCCTAGTCCGGTCTCCCAACTTCTGGTGCATTTGTGTTACGACTTCATGCACAATCGCCTCCTGGTCCCGATTGCGTCGACGCGTGGTCTATCCTGAGAAGCTCAGTGACCACGCCACACGTCTTCACTTCAAATATCGAGGTATGAAGCCGTTCTACGGTCTCAAGATTAGCGACAAGCCTATGACTGAGTGGCATGCCTTTGCTACTATCCCAGATATCGAGCCTGAGTCCGGCAAGGTTGATGGGTTCAGTGTCGTTGTTTCCAATGCAGGAGACTTCACCAAGAAGCAAATCATGAACGGTGCCGAGCGAAAGCTTTGGGTCCGTGGTGCTCCTCTTCACGGACTACTGTACACTTCCAAACTCTTCCGCCGAATAGTCATTGTCGCCACTGGATCAGGCATTGGACCTTGTCTTTCACTCCTCCACGCTGATGTGACTCCACGCCGTGTCCTATGGTCTACTCGTAATCCCGAGACGACATATGGTCCAACTGTTGTCAGTGCGGTTCAGCGAGCAGACCCAAATGCTGTTATCTGGAACACCACCACTCGAGGCTATCCGGATATCGTATTGGAGACGTATAAGCTGGTGGTGGAGTCAGACGCGGAGGCAGTTTACATCATCTCGAATCCCAAGGTCACTGGAAAAGTTGTGTTTGGGATGCAAACTCGGGGTATCCCTGCGTATGGCGCTATTTTCGACTCCTGATGGATTCTAGGACAAATCTTGACGCACTATCCTTATGCGATACATACATAGACCTTATAGAATGACAATTGAATAAACACCGTGCAAGTAGTTTCTCATGATTCTTCCACTTCAAAGATTTCTTTCTATCATCTAGCAACTAATTATTGCTCGAGCCTAATAATATTTAAAG
>JABEXW010001098.1:0-25268 GCA_013266185.1 Fusarium sarcochroum | reverse complement strand
TGGCGTAGGCATATGCCTACGCTGCGAACCCGAGACGCAAATCGTGGTAAAGCGTCGCCCGAAACAAGTGTCCGCCTTTCGATCACAGATGCATACGATATGAACCGATGTTGGACCACAATCTTGCTTTTGCCAGAAAGCTGTGCCGTGTCTGAGAAAAACATCCAATGTCATACCAGAGAGGCGGACACTCGTTCAGAACGGTTCTGTATGCTGCAAATCTGTAGAAAGCTTTCCGGGCTTCGCCGTTCAAATATGATGCCGGCAGCTCCTAGGTTAGTATTTGCGATTCAATCGATCACCTCGGCATAAAACTAATCTTTTGGTACTTTCTTGACCGACAGGGGGTTCCTTTGAAGTACCAGGGACAGTATAGTTTGCTGTATCTCTACTGGAAGCTTGCGCAGGGGTTTGGACATCATAGCGCCCGATGATCTGCGACAATATGTTTAGGATGGCTTCGTTCCGTTCTCTCACATCTTCTTGAATCGGAGGGACACTCTTTCTGACCTTCAAAGGATGAGCTGAACTGTTTCAGGGTTGTTTAGAAAGGAGTACTGAACTCGATGACATCCTCATGAATGATGACTATAAAACTGTCGCTTGATTATCACAAAAGCTTCAGCACTACGGCGACTTTGAGTCTACCCGACGATTTCAAGATATACTGCCGTCCTATTGAGACTTCTGCTACAAATGGTGAGAGAGTGGGAATACTCCTGCTCGGTAAACCTTGATCTTGAGCAGTGAAGAAAGCCACTGAAGCCTCCATACTGGTGATACTCGCAAGGGGTGTAAGCTAGACGTCCGATAGGACATGAGCTGTCACCAAAATTGAACCTCCATTCCGCATAAGTTGCGGACTCGGATGACTCACGGGTGAGGTGCAGCTTGGAAACCAATGGCGCTTCACTGTTCAGGAGAGGCGTCATAACCACGAGCCACGAGTGCCCGCGGGGTTGGGTTCGCACAACCAGGGGAACTCGCCGCTGGCTATGCCCATTCAGTCCGTCATCGACAAATTCGATCGCGTAAACTCCAACATGACTCAGGTCCTCACGCGCCTTGAGCAGCGTCTAGGCATTATCCAAGAGCAGATGGAGGACCTAAAAGCGCAGGTCGGAGATTGCGTACTGCGGTTGCAAATGATAGAAGGATGTCACACGGACAGCGGCGAAATGGAAGATGTTAAATCGCGTTTTCTGGCCTCAGCGGTCTTATAGGGTGCTGATCGAGGCATCAAAAGTTTCTTCATCACGCCTTCTCGGGAGAAGAGAGTGAGGTGAAAGCTTTCACAGTCGAGAATCAACGGAATCTTTATCTTGATTATGATTGCCGCCTTGTCGTTGAATTTGGTCGGGACGTACGGGCCAGGAGGCTCGTTACATTTTCGGTTTCGCAGCCTTCAGAAATGGACATGCTCATCAAAAGTGGTTGACGGTGACAGGACTTCTCACAGTCATGCGATCGTTGTGTGATTCTTTTCTTGAGGGCTTGTTCTTGATGACATATACTGGGGAGTAGGGGTTTTTTTTTTATAGAGGAGCGCTCGAAGGAGGACTCACCAACTTCAGTATTTCGTTGTTCCACTAGTCTTATTAGCATTCTTGAAACGATGGTACGACTTACAATTGTGCAGACAATAGTCGTCAGTATTCAGCAGGACGGTCGGGAATTATTTGTATGGATATCTTATTGAATATTGCAAAGAGATGGATCAATGTCATGCATCTGAAGAAAAACACTGCCGTATCTTTTGATTTTGTTCCCCGGTGCAACAAGGCATGATGTCTGATAATCTCGCATGGCTTCTCTCTCTCAATTTTGAAATAAAATCATGCCGTAATTCCAGGCAGTAATCAACTCTATCGCGCAAGCAATTGGCTCTTTACTCGGCATGTTCCAAGTGAATAGAAGCGCATGGGACTCGCGATCGGCCTTTCTTCAAACTGAAGATACAAAATTCGAGGAATGTGTGTACAACGAATGCTCTTTGGTCGCAGGGCGTTCGTCGAGATGTACATGTCTTGCACCTTATCCTCGCTCTCTTCACTATACATGAGTCGCGACTGTAGATTGCTATCTCGAAACAAGACAAATTAACGTTTTCCCTTTGCCCACTGCTTGTCCTGTGGATACAGAGTCAGTCGAAATAAGTGTCCTCTTCTCGCAGTTAGAGGAAGAGGACAACGGCTTATGTCGGACGAAGAAAACTAAGTTTGAACGGCAACTAGGGCGTCTCTATCCTGAGATCTTTTTGTGGTCAAGAGTGAAAGGCGGACGTTCGTTTCGCTCGACCCTGTATGCCAATTGACGTGAAGACAAAGTGTTGCCATTCGTCGACGCGCGGCGTCGCAATTGAACGTAGATACCCGTCCCTCGGTCCACCATCACTTAATCAGTTTGCAAGACTTGAAACCTTCTGACTACGATGCCTTCCACCCCTTCTCTATACGTCACAGCTTGTCCCCACGACCGGGGACAAGACGTTGACAGCAGTTCTGTCTCACGTACTGATTGCCTCCTGTCACGCTGGATGTTGACAACAATATGTGTTTCTGAGCTACCCTCTAGTAAAGTTTGTTGGATCGCTCAGCAAGCCCTGCTCGGCCAGGGTGTGGCCTTGGAAAGGCCGGCTTGTTCAACTTGTTCCACATCGCTGATTGCGGTCAGGTCAGTGATCCACGGAATGCCTCGCCAGACCACGTCGTACCGAGTGAGCTTCAAGGCGTCAAAGTGAACATCTCGAGCAGTACTGTAGCAATGCGTTAAATTAGTGTATGCGGTGACCTATTCCGTGGGAATCATATCCCGCAGACTCGCTCGAAACATACAAATAGACGATAGAGATAGCTGTTTCCTTAGGCCACAAGGATCTTGTCCATCCCTGTAACTCTTTTTCGGACCGCCCCACAAGTGAAGTCGCGGCCGCCTTTGCTTCCTGTGGTTGACAGGGATCGGGGCGCACGCGGTCTAATTCCGAGGTCGCTCCTTGTCGGACCACGTCAAACCCGAGTACGAGGGGCTTGACCAATAATCGTCCCATCAGGATTTCTTACCTCTGACATGACAACCGCTAATCTCCGCGGAAAGTGCTCGCCGCTCAAATTTGTGCCAACGCGTACGAACAGTTGTTTGTGGCGTCAACCGTGCCCCACTTCCTGGTCGACAGATCAACAGCTTCTTGTAGGCCCTTGCAAGCGAAGTCCTGGAAATTATCATACTGCATCCAATTGGACTGTATTTTGTGATCTCGGTCAACGTGTAGAGCACTTTTGGCTGCATCATCGTCCGTACCCTGTCAAAGACGGGAAGAAATTGCGGCACAATTGCAAAACCCTCCCTCCGTCCCTTGGGGAAAAAAATTAAATAAAAAAGAAGACAGGACCAACACGTCTTGGCAGACGCGTTGGCTGCATCCACAGCGGACTCGCCTCTTTGACGACTGTACGACAGCTGGGTCGATCCATCCTTGCGTGGAAAAATTTTATGGTGCTTTGTACAAGCGAATTACTGCCACGTCCTCCAAAGAATCTCCCGTGATCTGACCATGAAGAGAGTTAAGAGTAGACTGTCTGGAGGACTCACACAGTCTCGACTTCAAGTCACAAATGACTGAACGACAATTCTAAACAGGAGTCTGCTTAGCGACCTGACAGCAGCGTCTTTTTATGCGTTTCGAAGCCTGAGTTCGATCAGCCTGGCTCATGTCGTGTTGGATGCAGGGCGCATGCTGGAGCTCAGCACCCTCGTTGCCCGCGCCTGTGGCTAGGGTCACCACGCTGCTCATACTACCCGATGCAATAAGCTTGGCATATTACAATTAGAGCTCCTTGGTGTAGCCCCTGTTCAGTTTACGGTTGGCTACATACATAGATCCGGATCCACACGAGCATAAGAGCTTTCCGGAAGTCGAGGCAGCAACACGGCACGCAAACCGCTTCAAAACCTGGCGGTTGTCATATGAGACGAGCTACTTCGTGCTTCTAATAGAGATTTCAGAGCCCAGAAGAGCCCGACATAGTCTCGTGGGGCCTGCTGTAAAAACTTCTACGTGAAAAGCTTCTTTAGATAGTATGGACAATGTTCGAAATCCACAAAGACCATCCTCTAGATGGAATTAGGTGCAGGGTAGAGCCAACCGTCTGGCCGAGTTTATGCGATTTCAGAAGTTGATCATCTCCTCCCTGCGTGGTATTCATAATACATTATTTGGACAGATGTCCGTCCAGCACTAACACACTTTTGCTTACTGGGTTGGGTGGACATTACTCTCTGATAGCCATAAAAAAGTAAAAGTCGGGCTTAAAAGAGGAAGCCGACTTGTGTTGTGATATCTATGTAACCCCAAATACGATCTTGAGTTACGGGGTGACATACCTCTGTACTTTTCGCCATAAGGCCTGTAGCGAGTTAGTAAGTTAACGAAAATAAAGGAGCTGCAGTGCCGAACGGCGACACGTCCCGCGCACGCATCAGCCAAGCAAAAGAGCTATATGACCTCACGGCTAGATATTCGATAGATTCGGGAGTGACCATAGCGGTGGTTGCCTTTTCTTTCCCGATCCCCATTTTAAATAATGTATAAGGTTTTGAATGAAGATAGACAGATGACAGGGAATTCTGCCGACGCATTTCCCTCATGTTCACCCATCGAAGCTATTTTCTTCGGAGCTCTTTCCTTAACGTCGAAGATCAAGCACAACTTCGACTATCGCATCTGCTTGCATCACGTTGAACAAAACGGCCTCTCCGCAACAGTAGTTGCGCTAGTCGCTGATTGCGGCAAGATCTTAGACATGCCATGCCCACACGATGCACAAGTACCCGAAGAAACGAATGTTTTCCCGCGAAAGATGGAACATCGAGTCCACTCAGGTGCTGTTGCATTTTATGCTCCGCGACAAAAGCTGCCTGAGATGGAAGGGTCCCTTGATGATCATAAAATATCTGTTGTCATTCAACACCTTCACGGGCTAGGAGATCGATGGAGTATTCCGATCTTTCCCTTTTGGAAAAATCAAGGTTATTGTTTTGCCAAAGCATTCACCGTGGCTTCAATTTGCGGCCGGCTGGGATACCAACTACCCTGGGGTTCCCATATGCCAACGGCGTCGAGCGAGCTGTATCTGGACTCTGCAAAGTGCCTTCGGGGAGGATCATCCACTCACTCTATCGTTGTGTGAGCACTACCTCCCCGTCAAGCCCGTCGTCCATTGACATTTTACAGAGATCAGGCTGTGACAAGTTTCGTTATCGTCAAGGTAGATGGTATCCGCCAGCCTCGTATAGCGTAGTTGCGGCGGAGAACCTGACCTTCTCGCCACGTGAATGAGACAAGTTGAGATCTGTACATCCGCATCAGTAGTTGGTGTATGAACAGCGTGGGATTGTTCAGAAGAGACGGGGTTCCGAAGGCCTTGGCGATGGATGAGTCCATACGACAGAGCATGAGGTCGAGTGAGCGGACGCCGGCAGATAACGGGTTTTAGTGAAACGCACACGCAATGGAGGAGAGGCGGGGAGAGGTGCTTCACACAGTCAATTGAGGCTTTGTGATAGCCTTGACAAGCCAGAAATCAACGCAATGCAGTTCTACAGCTGTTCTAATATGGACACAGACTGGCGTAGTGTGGGTGCGGGGAATTTTAGTTCGCGTCAGGAACCTCTTAAGCAGACCGAAAGGCTGACAAGTGACTACAATAGTTGCAGCCTCCAGATATGGCATGTACCACGCATGGTGAGGCCGAGCTATGTAAAAGAAAGTCATTGACACCTTACAACGCTGACGATGCGCAGGCTGTGACGGCACACTCGACGCTCACAATCCGAACGCCAGACAACACTACGGGAAGCTTCTGCAGCTTACAATGTCCGCGCGCATGAATGATAATGTTTGTATTCAAGCAAAGTTGAATAACAGGGCGCTCGTGATATCACATCGACATCTAACCGCCGCCGGGCTTCGAGGCACTTTGTGCTTCGGCGATCATCTTAGCCTCGCTTTCTCAATGCTGCGCCATCACTTTTCCGTGTGCGAATCTGGAGTGCTCTTATGCTCACGTGCTGTTACTACGGGCTATGATCGAGGTTGGATAGGACTGTCGGCCACTGAACTGGATAGGTGTGCATGTTAACGTCTTTCACATGGATGGGAACGTGAACGGGGATGGCATGAACAGTTGAACTTTTCGGCAAGCCCTCATGCTTGGGAGCCGTCGCTTTGTGATCCTTAGTGTTCGACTCATTTTGTTGATAGCGAAGGGCGCCTCGTTTGACACTCGTCAGATTCAGAGTCCGGTAGCATGTTTTTCGTTCTCTGACGCAGGTACCGGGTCTCGCCCCCAATCACTCTAGCCCTCTTCTGTCTCCTTTCCTCTGCGCCATTGGCCCTTCAATTTTGTCGCACCATCTCAAGCTGTGGAGAGCTTCGGACAGATGTTGATGCGGTTCCAAATAATTGGAAAGAGCGTGTGTTAAGTCATGGCTGACTCAAGCGTATGCATATCGAGAAAACGCTGTTTGGGTCGGGAAAAATGCTGATCGGACTGGTTGCCGGACACCGCTAACCGGACCTGGTCGCTCAAGGGACCAAAACGGCGTAGGACAGTCAATCCAAAACAAAACGAAACAAACTATAGCATGTTTTTTGTGAGAGTAGCGGCTGGTACAAGTCGTCGACCTGGCTTGGCGGAGTGGTCTGAAGACTCCAAACGTTGGCACCTTGTCACCTCTCCGTATGTCGATATCGTGCTTTGTTGACACATCTCCAGACGCTAGGTGTCGCCATCAAGAGCACCGTGGCACAGCAGCGTGATGGCCCAGTTGGCGAGACTAGGTTTGAGGCCTAAATATATGAGATAGTTTGGATTTTCATAAGCTTGAAGCTCATGATGAAACAGTCTACACTACAAGCCGTGCACGGCATCATCAACATCGAAAACGGGTATGTTGCGCTCCAACGCGTGTCAGGAATGCACGGGTGGCAGCTTGGTAGCACAATGCTGATTGAGTGGTACAGACCTCGGCAGTCAAGTATAACGAAAGTGATCTGGAATTGATTAAGGTTTATATGGATTTCGCCGCCACTCCTACGGACTCCCATGATCATTTTACTCTGATGATACATGGTCATCGTCAACGCTGGCATCGTAATCAAGAAAATCCGCCATATGTGCGATCTTATCGCAGTCTGCCTTGACCACAATATCCCAGCAATCTCTGAGCCCAGCGCTCTTGGGTGCACTTTGCGTGTTGATCCAAATAGTTATGCCATTCTCTCGCTTTCTCGTAGCTTTGCACATCTCTTGAACAAGCCTACGCGTTCCAGGAATTTTGAGTGCAGTGCCGACTACTAGCACAGCATCGGGACACGTCTTAAGATCCGCGGCAGAGACCTTTCCAATGGCTTCCACATCCGGGCTCTCTTCGTTGTACAGCACAATGCGTGGTCGAAGTCTACCAACGCCGTGGCTTCGTTTTCCATCACGGGTCGTTCTTGCGTTGTCGGCGGCCTCGCACGAGCGGCAAAGCGGGACCCCGGATTCCTCAAAGAGCTTCGGATCAAAAGGTTCAAGGCAGTCGCATTTGGTACAAAACATTTTCCCGAGACTCCCATGTAGCTGGATTGTGGCCGGCCAGGGACCTTTGGCCTTCAGAGGGATCTGAGTAGCCAGGGGCTGCATTGACGTGTCAATGCAGTCGATGTTTTGAGAGTAAAGACGCAGCAAACGTTTGTCCCGTGCCAGCGCCGCCAGCAGGCGGTGGAATGGCGTAGGCTTAACCTTTTGCGTTATTGCAAACAATTGTCTGACCATTGCATGAAAAGACTGAGTGGTTTCGTGATGTTTGTAAACTGAGGCATCAAAAAGAAATGCTCTGGGTCCCTTGATGTTATACTCTTTTTCGATATTCCTGAATAAGCCAGTAGGGGAACCGAATGAAGGGACGCCAGCCGAAACAGAGATACCCGCGCCCACGACTGCAACGATTTTTTTCTTGCTCTGTAACACAGCGAGGAGTCTATCCATTTGATGGCGGTCCTCAGCGGTCAGTTCTCCATCAGGCTTCATGAGATCCAGGAGCTCGACGGTGCGTCCCGCGGTGCGGCGTCTCTTCGATGGTCGGAGATTGTCGGTGAGATCATGGGAAATATTTTCGCCAACGACACAGCTATGCAGAGGAATTTTCGGGGTTTTTGACGGCTGGCAGTTCCTAAATTCGCTCTCAGGTGGGATGGGTGACACTGGTCTGAGCTCACGGCCATGTCGGTTGGGTGAGATGATGGCGAAATGATGGGCCAGTATTGCAGTGCGATAAAGGGATATCTCTTTTGCGATTGACACAAACGAAGGTCGAAAGGCTGGGCATAGATTTCAAACCGAGAGTTGCGGTTTGGAGGACTTATAGATGATTTAGGAAGAAGGAATATGGCTAGGCTTGCTTTATTTACCACGCAACCTATCAAGTGAAAGGATCGATGGAGAACCAATGTACTGTGCGCCACGAGGGCGGCAGTGTAGAACACCGATAATATGGCAAGATATAATGCCAAAATCACTTTGATGACAAGAAAGCATGACCAAGGTAAGGGTAAGGAATAGTACGGAGCAACGCGTAAGTTGGCGGAGCTTCCAAAGGAAACGGGAGTATTGCAGTGTCTTGTACTGTAAAAAAGCATGCTTGACAACAAAGGATGCGGTCCCAACTGCCCAACTTGTCACCAATGGTGGCTTACAGAACTCGCATCCTTTCACAGCCTCACAATCAAATTAATCTCAGGTCACGCTCTACCTTACAAGGCTTTGCGACGTTTCAGGAACCGAGCTGTTTTCTTCGGTACCTGTACTTCATAAGTCAGACACCCAGCGGGCTCGGGGTAACACAGAAACGAATACTTTTGATCAAAAGAAATACCCAGAAATGAGGCAGCTCATCGCTGCTCCGCTACTACCACAGCCATTGTAGGGATTTCGCCGGGGATGCATGACCCATGAGCCCCCACGCTTGGCCTTCGAGATGGTTAGATGATGTGCGCGAGACATCGACAACGTGCTGTAGCAAGTGACCCACCATCATTTCATTCCATGGAATTTTTTTGCCATGTCCGTCGACGCTGGTCACTCGTCTCCACTCGAGTACCGCGATTTTTGAAAGTTGACCGGGCACTATTGATCGCTTGGCAGATTTGCCCCTGGAGATATCTGTTCACGGCAATTAAGATGCTTTGGCACTAGCCGGTGTGTTTCTGAGAGATAAGAGGTTCAACGCAGGGGGAGGGGTTGTAGGTGACTGTGACTGAAGCAAGATTTCTTTTTCTTGGGCCCCTTCGGTCTCTGGTCATTACCTTGGAGTGCTTTTCAGCGTGGACTTGAGCGTCCTGCTTTCCCTCATGTCTCGTATTGTACCGTTTAGACTAGACGCGATGCGGAAGCGGCCGTAGGTCCACAAGGATCGTCATTCCCCGATTGCCGCTCGTACTAGTAACTCTCGCGCATTTGCTTGGCGACGATACTCATGAGTTAGCAATGCAAAGCCCGCGATCGACCAAGTCGTTTACTAACTTTAATTTCTTTAGACTCAAAACCCCACGTTTTAGGCCCCCGTCCCGAACCTTCTGTCGTTATATATATGCTATACGTCACTCCATATGAACCAGTACAACTGTATGAGCAGTGCGAAACCTTTGGCCCTCAGCCCTGCGTTATGCCTGCTACCCTCAGAGGCACTCCCAAATCTACCACCAGTTTCCACACTTTACACAAAGCCCACGCGCGCCAGCCTGACCGATCTTGTACTTGTCTCTCGAGGCTCTGAGCTCATTCTTTCTGCTTCCCTTCTTTTGACGTATGCTTTCCAGATTGAATGGTCAATCCATGTCGACGCCCTACCTGAACCTCGAAAGATCTAAGCGCATATCTTCAAATCCCCAGATCTCCACAGATCACAATGGGCGTTGTCCTTCTAATGTTCGAACACATCAGCTGTTTCGACTTTGGGACATTCCGCCACCGAAGCAATAAGGCGCTGTCTCATAGTCTCAATAGTGATGAGATAACACTCGACACCAAAAACAGCAAGAGCAGTCCGCGGCAAGTCTCCATGCGAGACATACAAGCTCCCGTTTCGCTACCGGACGAACGGGCGTTCGCCACCTGGGGAAGGCCACACATAGACAATGAGTCCAGGACCTTTGCAGCTCTGCCAGATGATGGAGGAGCATCTGTGAAGCAAACGAAAGCATCTGTCGATGATGATGATTCTCCAGTCCCCACAGTTTCAACCCACCTTGAGGCCCACAGAGAGAAGCCGTACGTCTGTGTAGCAGTTTTTGTCCAATCCCCGGGGCGGTGGTGCTGTCACATGGGCTCAGAATACCCGAATCCAGTTTATCTGGGCGGTGCGCTACTTCTCTTCAATCCACGATTCTTGATTCTAGAGTCTATTGACCCAAAATTTTGAGAATATAGGGAATTTATAAACTTCTAGCATAGATTGTTGTCCTAACCTACTAGAATGACGCCGTTTTGAACATCGTGAGTGAAACTGAACCTGGAGAAGGCTGCGGTTTCAAGTTTAATTTTACTACATTTCATTTTTGACAGTGATCCTTACACGCGGAAGTACCTATACTGTGTCTGATACCAGGAGGGCGAGGAAGCCCGAGATTTCCTATATATATCCTCCGCAAAATCGATCATCTATTAGTGTAATCTGGGAAATCTCTTGCATTCACGCGGTAGCCCGATTCTTTTTAAACAAGACTACGAGGCATCGCTGTCCGCGAGGTCAAGTATCGATCAACTGGTCATGGCTAAGTTTTGAAGGATGACAGAAAAATCAAATAGGACTCGGTATGGTCAAGCGGCAATATCTAGTCGGCATGCTCGCTATTCAGATGATTGTCGTACCTCAATGATAAGAATATTTATTAAAATCATGTCAATTACAGTGCCGTCTAGTCGGTTCGTGAGTGAATAAATCATACAGCTGCTCGTGCTTCATCTTCTACCTATCTCCGGGTACTCTTAATCAACATGGTCGAGAATTGCGCGGTGGAAATTGGAGTCGCTTTCGTCCATTGAGTGGCTCGAGCACACTACAAGGACTTGCATTCCAATCAATGCGCCACCGCACGGCAGTGACTTTCCGGACAATTCACACCATGCCCGACATCCTCGAGTGCTTCATAGAGGGACTTGGAAGATTCGAATCTTGACTCGATAGTATGCGAAAAGCCTAGTATGTCGGGACGATAACCTTTCATTGAACTAACTGTATTTGTTATAGCGCGTATTGACTGTCTCTTTGAGCCGACCAGAGTTGAGATATTTAGCGTTTTTGTGGCAGGTAGCGTTGGATTCCTATTGCTCTACAGCTGCGGCTTCATTAGGTAGACTTGATACCGCCAAGTTAGGGGTACAGTAGTTGATACAACTTTGTAGCTACTCAATCTAGGCAGGTAACTGCGCTCTCCACAGCATTTTTCATAGGAGTGCCAGCTTCTGACTCTCGCAGAGCATAACTGGAAGTGCATGTACGAACACTTATGAATGGGAGATACTGATTTTCGAAAATAGTACCACTTTCATCGTGTCGAAAAGCAATTAGACCTGAGCTGTACGCTTTCCTGATTACGACATCAAGTCTTCGTTGATGAGTGGTGGCCAAAGTAGCCAGACCGGGGGAAACTTCCAGCATAGGACGATCTTACGCTACCGCTCTTTAGGAGACGGCACAGAGCGTGACTGAAGCTCTATGATACCAATTCACACGACTGCCCGCCTCTATCCGCTCCCGAGGGGAGTGCCGGAGATCACAATTGTCAGCACTGCCCCCCGAACCTAGCTGACCTATCCGACGTAGGTAACTACAGTATTGTGACATAGACGGGAGAAGTCTACTGGTCCATGTTGATTCTATTGATGATTGGGGTGTTTAATTATTACTGCTGAGTTTCGTTTTGTGATGCGTTTTTATTCATCAGATTTTAACTTGCGTCAACTAACGCCCTTTTCGATTTCATCATAGAGTTGTCTGGCTCTGACATTTTGCAATAGCCTTGTAACACACCTTTCCTGCCGCAATTTTTTCTTCTCCAAACGCTTTATCAGTCGTTGGCACTCTGCCTGAGCCCTTGTAGCAATCGCAAGTTGTTCGCGCTTGTTTTTCAATATAATGTTGATAAATTCGTCGCCGACCCTGTCTCGAATATTCTCCGAGAGCGCGGCCTGGAAATTTGTGATGATGGTATCTGCGCCGTAGCGCGACTGGGATAGTTCGATTTCAGGTCCAGATGAATCCGATCTGGTCCGAAGAAGATTCACCGAAGACTCTACTATGTCGTAGGTCCCGACTATCGTGTCAATAATTGATCTGGTGTGACTGGCGCTGAGTTTCTTCTCCACAAGGGCTTTGTTGATTGCCTCGAGGCGTCCTTTTTGATGTTTGAGCCTATTCTGTAGTTCTTTCGTATTTCCCATCGATAATGCAAGCTCGATGAAGTTTGCATAACGGGTTGGGATGCTATTGCATCCCTGCCCCTCCTGCGGAAGAGTCGATGGGATGATCGTAGCGGACCCCTTCGCTCGATCGCAACTCATGTGACTTTCTATCGCATCGCATCTAAATACCTTCACCCTCCTTAATAGTATGACATCGTCGCACGACAGAAATGGACACTCGTTGACGTCAATCTCCACAAGCATATCGAGCAGAAGCCCCCTGGCGAAGTCTGGCTCCAACACCTCGCAAAGGTCTTGTCCCGTCAGGATACGCCGGAGGTTGACCAGGACATACATGCCCGAGCTGAGGGCATTGGGCTGTTGATGACATTCCTTGGCTTGTCAGTGTGTGTGAGCTTGACTATGTATGAGGGACGGTGCACACACTAACCTGCAACTGGTAATTTACTTTGTGATCTGGAAACAGCTGTTTAAGCCATCGCTCAAATCGCCTTTCTGTTTGTGCTACTCTGCATCTGTCCGATGAAGAGTCGTAAAATTTGAAGTCAACGACGTGTCCTATTTCAACATCGTTATTTCTCTTCGACACTCCCAGCGTCCAATGTCGATCATGGCTGTGATATATTGAGAAACACAGCAGGTGGTTGTTCAAACCGCTAGCAGCTTGCGAAAGAGAGCCACGATCCCAAAGCCGCAAAGTATCTAGTAGCTGAGAAGTAGGCTTCTCTGGACTAGGTGGCCGAAACAAGGCTAAGGTGAGCCTGGCCAAGAAACCAAGGACTGAATCGCTCATTCCAGAGTCAGGACGCAATTGGCTAACAATCTCCTCGGGGCTCGGAGATTTTGCGTCGCGCTTCTTCTTCTTGCACGGGCGACGGATGCTATCGATTGCACCTGATGTCGATATGTAGCCGGAAGAATTCATTATGTCATCATACTCCAGAGTCTTCGCACATCCACCGCCCCCGGTTAAAATTGGAGTTTCGGGCGAATCCTCCACCTCAATATCGTCGTTGACAGTAACTCTGGGGGCCGCGGGATATTTGACCTTCCACATCTTCTTTGCCTTTACGAGAGAATCAGCCTGCTGTTCCGGACCGCGGGAAGGCTGGTTGGGGTTGTCAGAATCTTGTTTCGGATCAGCTTCCAGTCGAGCGCGGGTGCGTCCGGGTCTCCGACGTTTCAATTCCTCCAAAACATAATTACAGAGACTGGTGCTCAGTTTCTCTATGTTCCGCGCCTCCATGATTGTCCTGAAGAGTCCGTCGGAACCCCAGAGCTCGTCAAGCGCTGTGTCGCAGTCTATAGCGCATTTCGTCACGTCGAGCATCGCCTTCAGAGGTGGCTCTGTCGCCAAAGGGACGTCTGCTGGGCACCAATGCGACTCTGGCCATAGTTCTTCCAACCTGTCTTCGATCGAAGCTTCCTTCCTACCTTTTTTATCCATAAGCTCCGCCTGGGACTCGACTTTCTCTCCATACACTTTCGGAGACCGAGGCTCTCGCGTGGTGGAAAGATGTGATTCCAGAGTTACTTGGTCACCATCTGCCTCCTCGGTGTTCAGGATGTCGTTGTGTGATGGAGTCATGTTAGGTTCGTGAGACATGTCAAGATGTCTGAGAAAGTTGAGAAGTGGATTGAATCAGATGGTTACTTTACTTTCAGCGTCCTCACCTGGTGTTTTATAGCTAGGTTGGTTTGTCTTGCAACGCGGGACGAGCTACAACGCCAATGAGGCTGCAACAAGGCTCGGCCATCGTTCACATCTTTTAAATGTCCCTTACCGTATTCGGGTTGACATATATGTTCTTTATTCGTTACGCTCACTCTTTACGAGCTTAACAATCCTATCCTTTGACAGGGACTTTGGAGGAAGCTAAGCAGGTTGAAATGGTTCGTGAGAGTTTTCCGTACGGTCCCTGGTTCCACTGAATCTCAAAAAGATTGCATGACGACGAGTAGAATCATGAAACGCAAACTTCACCGGCTCACCATTCGAACAGGAAATCTCCAGCCTATGTACACCACTATGTTTGTCATACTGCCTTATTTGAACGGTGATTGAACCTGAAATTTCAGTCTAGATGTGATTAATATTTCCGCTCAGTCTTAATGATTAGTCTAATCGATGGCGTGACCAGAAAAAGAAACATGATGACTTCAAATACGGACGTGAAGTATGCGCAGTAATCCAGATCAAGAATTCTCTAAACAAGTTCCAAAAGGGCCAATAACGAAGGAAGCGAATCTTCCTCCTACTTCATGTCAATTATTGGCCCAATCACAGCGGTGAGACCAACAAACGTCAGAAATAACGAGATGTCCTTTGGCAGTGGGAATCTGAGAATGAAAGAACTACCCGCGTAGAGACTCTTGAACTTATGAACTTGATGCTAGCCTACCTTCGTTCTCAGAATTTTGACAGAAAATTCATGCAAACTATTTCTAGGAGCCCTATCATGTTTATGGGACATGCTATGAGCCCTGTAGATCTAGGCGGGATGTGTTACCCTCAACACTACTTTCTGATGAATTTGATACTTCCACGACTTCAACTATAGCTTTACATACAAGCTACTCCGCTCTACACTAGTGATTAGTATATGTACAAATATCATAGCAATAATAGGCTCGCTTCCCAATGCCTTTAGGAAATCAGTATCTGATGGTCAGTGGACGCAGAGGGGTCTCGGGGTCCGGCCACCAAACTATAACTCCCGTCTTGACCTTACAGTGGCCAAGATAAGAGACTGGCTACATTCTCGCGTTAATTGAAACAAAATCGAAAGCCGCTAGAGAATACGTTTGGCGAGCCCACCATGCTGGGTAGTCCCGGTCGAGTTTCTCTATACATACCGAATGTAGCAAGCCTTCCGTCAAATCTCTCGCCCTATCGTCTCAAACATTGCAAACGTCGCTTAGATCATGAAGGTACCGAAAAGGTGCGTTGTCTACCACATTTGAATAGTGGAGCCGCTGTCGCTCTCCGATACGATAATCTCGCGGCACAGTAGAGGCGGCACTCCTATTTCTGCGTGCTCTTCCACTGCCGAACCAAGTCTCCAGATGCTTCTATGCTAGAAAGCTACAAGACCACGGCAATAATACCGATAGTTTTCTGTGTGTTCTCGCATTCGTATTCAAATCAGCGAGTGTGGCTGCGAATTCGTCTTGGCTCCCTAACGACAGATGCAACGACAAGTCCGCATCTAGTAGTTTCTCCGTGAAGTCCTGCTCGCGCTCGTAACCTCAGCCATTGTCCGTTCTTTATACTCTTGATAAGTAAGCAGAAGATCGCTATGTATGCGTTATCCTACTCTTTCCAAGTAAAATTAATGCTTTGCTCTACTCCTCCAATACGCCATGCCTTGCCGACAGCTAGGTGCATGCAAGTTTAGAGTGCCCCACACCCCTTCGGGCCAGCCTCAATCGCCCGGCTTCCACCCTGAATCCAGATGCTCGATTTGGTTTTCCTACGAACGTCCGCTCTTGGGTGATGAAAAAGGCGATAGAGGGCTATGTTAGACGAAAATTCTAAGTTAGACGGGTAGCCGGGGTGTTCATATACTACAAGATTTCTCGCTTCGCCAGAGGAAGGCAGACACTCCGAGCTCCTCTGTAGGAATGTCCTGTCTACAGATGCTTTCCACGATATCATTAACCCATTGACTCTGTGACTCAAGAAGAAAATTCCACTAGTACCAGCGCTAACTTCACGAACTGTTCGGGCTCGCGATACACCAATACGCAACTCGTGCTTACTTGCTTCCTCGCTTAACACGATCAGCCTAAAACCAGTTGATCTACATGCGCCTCACCAGGTCCACATCTTACTATGTCTTCGTACACTCCAAAACTTTATAGTATTGTATGATCATATATCGACGTGTCTGCGTGATGGGAGAGGACCGTGGCGAATGAAGCGTCGCCGAGCATCACCATTTTTGCACCACAGTGGCTGCTGAGTGGCTACGTTGGAGCTAATGCCATGACGCAGGCGAAAAACAAAAATCCGTTGTATGATAAGAAAAACGTGCAAGTTCAAATTTTAGCCTTTATCGCTATCCCAATCATGGATAGAGGTCTTTCAATCGATACATATGTCCCATTCATGTCATGGGGGTCAGTGCTAGGTCTAGCTGCATTTCGGATCTTCAGCGTGGGGATGCCGCACTTCGCATGGGAGCAACACTCCAGGGCCATGAGGGACTACCTCTATCAAGGCCAGATGTCGCGCGTTTGGCCATCATATTGTTCATCTTGTCCTCGGAATTAATCACTACGCCATCCTGACCAAAACCGGCCGCCGACTGTACGCTGGCCAAAAAGGCGTCCTCTTATCGTCATCATGGAACGCAACCCTAAACTAAGCCAGGTGAACGAGAATTTCGATCCTCCAAGAAGCGCCGATCCAGCTGAAATCATTCTATCCTCTCGAAGATTCCCTCCTGTCTCAGTATCGCTGGATGATCAGGAACTTCTCGTAGAGGGCAAAGATCCCAGCGATAGTGTGGTGCCGTGGATCTCAGACGACTGGGAGCCTGATAGCTTCCTGTTAAATTGTTTGGATTGTCCTCTGGCGCAGATCGATAAGTTGCCATCTCAAAAGTCTCTACTTCAGGAAGACTTCGAAGCCGATGTGGAAAACCATTTTCCTTCTACCGCCGAGGTGGACCTCAACAGCTTCGATCCATTGAGCGATTATCTAGGCGATAGTGAACAGAGTATAGCAGAACTCTCTTAAGAATGTGGTCAGCTCCTAGCAGTCAAGGGAGTTCCACTTGACAACAATATGGTGACAAGCCATGAGCCCGCCTTCGAAGAGTCGACCTCGGCGACCGGTGTAACATTTACGGAGAACATATCGGCAAGCGGTGACGCTAATCCCAACAGCATGGCCACCGAGTCAGCTACCAAGTCGCAGTCACCTGACAAGGGCTATGCGTATCAGGAAATAATACTGATCACAAGGGGTGATGCTCTTTACTCTCTGCTTTTGGGAAACCCTTGATATCCTCCCTATTAGGAGTCGAGTTCATGATCCCCTGCGTAAATAGTGAGAAATGAACCAGAAAATTTCTCTAGATTCAATGAAACAACCACACTAAATAACGATCCATGTCGGCACTCGAAACTCGTGCATGGTCTATCGAATATCTTCCCCAACCAGGAAGGACCTGGCTCGTAACGACGACCCCCGGTTTGCCGTGTCTAGTGGACCTACAAGAAGAGGATAAGCGTCTTGGTCAGACTGATATTGCATACAACTCATACCGAAAAATGCATTACACCAATCATCTCAGTCGCGCTATCAAGAGCTCAACTAAGCCATCTCTATGGCCTAGATATCAAGAACAAACATAGAAGGCTGCTGCCCTTGACTGTATGATGTGTCGTTGCCAAGTCTCGACAGACCCTGCCAGGTGCTCCTGTTGATAGTGATATGATAGAAGTCTATCACGGCGGAGTACAAATTAAAGGCAACATTCCTACCTATCAATTTGCCGATTTGAGGCCAACCCTGGCCGTTGGAGCCGAGTATTGATGATGTAATTGAAATTAGTGAGGTGATAGGGTAGCCGCTGGACTTGGATGCTATTGTAGCAAGGCTACAGCGCATCGCACCAAGTTCGTGAAATCTCGTCAATGTGAAATGTCAAACACCTTTTACCAGGGTGGAGTGGGGTTGATGTACCTGAACGATATCATGATGGATGTCGTTTTCAATAAAAGATGATGCCGTACTAGTTTGATAACCCATTTGATATCCGAAGAGTCTCAGTAATGCTGCAAGAGCGAGCTTCGGTAGACTAGACTAGTCGATGATCGTGTAAAAGGTGTGAAAGGATACTGCTTCTAAGTCTGTCCACTACGGTACAGCACCAAATTGGGACAGAGTACATGTTCAGTCGGAACGGTTATACATTTCCTGTACACAGGAAGAAAGGGAAACGCCTTGTATTGGACAAAAAATGCTTATACATCTGCCCGATGATCCATATCTTCCGTGGACAGTCACAGGCCTGCACCAGCTTTAATCTGCTGCGCAGAGTACACCCGGCGTGGTGGTAGCCGAAGTTGAGCATACAACGTTGACGTCGCACTTGATGACGGAGATCCGGATTGCCCTTGTGCGTATTTTATAGGCAGGATAAATCAATGTCGGGACCCTGACTACATCTAACAAAAGCGGCGATAGAACGACGACGATTGGATGCATGAGAGTCGGTATGATAAATGAGGTAGGTCACAAAGTTAGTTCCGATTGTATCTACCTAGGCGAACAAGTCCAGGTCGTTGCCACCGTAAAAGACGAAAGCCAGACGCGGGTTTGTAGAGCCTCACCAGGTGCGACATCATTGAAATACTTCCAGGTTGTCAGGCCACTCAACGCACTTTCAAACTACACATAGAGCATACGCGGCGTAGAGATCACGTACGCAGACTGTGTTCCTGGCAGGGCCGGCGACGACATGGCCGTTAGTGGGGTTGATACCATCACAGAAGTTCATACCTACAAAGGGGTTCGTAACCACTCATGGGCTTTGTACCTCGCACGGGGCTTACACCTCTCGTGGAGTGGTCGTTTCCAGTAAGAGGCTGATCCTAGGAGAGTATCTTGTGGGGACATACAAAAAGACAGTGTGTAAGCGAGCCTAAGCAATGCTGCTCAGAAGCAGAGAGAGGTGGTCCTTGATGTCACAAACCATCTAGGTCTGCCTAGGAGGCAACTTGAAGGTAAACCTCTTGTCAGACAAAACACTTCTATTTTAAATATAGGGTATCGCTAGATCTTCCCAGAGTCTACTGTATCAAGTGCACACGCTGAGGTGGGACCAAAAAAAAACAAGGGGAGAATGATTAGGTGGTGGGGGATGCTGTTAATTTTAAACACAGGAAGGGGCGTATTATGTTGTCAATCCAATCACGATGAGGAAGTGGGGCACTCTCGAAACAAATCCTTGGACAGGGTAAATGACCAATCAATATGATCTTATCTTTAGTGCCGAGGTGCTAATTTAGCCCTCAAGAGCTCCGTCCCTTTTTTTGCGTGTACTGTGTCCTGAAGTGTCATGTTTTCTCGGTTTCTGGTATTCACATATTCGGCAGCCTTATAGTACAGAGCTCCTCCTTTGAGGCGTTGATGCTTCAGGTTCAAGATAAAGTTAAGCGCTGAATCGATGCTGAAAAAGACTTGAAAAATGAATGGGCGTAGTGGCGACTCAATTGCCAATACGTACCGGATTCCCCTACAAGGTGTAAGTAAAGATCATTGATTTGTGTCCGGAGACGCGCCTCGCGAGAAAAATATTTAAACCCACCGATATCGCTACGATGTGCTCTCTTTCAGTGTCCTTGTCCAAATTCGCCTAGTTTGCCGTTGTCCTACCAGCAAAAAGGCGGGGCGCAAGTTTCGGCCGATACCGTATACAGCATCAAGTTCTTTTTCATTATCAAATTTTAATTTCGATCTATCACTACACAAAGGTGCAGCAGTCAGGCAAAACAACCAGCGGGCCATGGAGCTGCCAGAGGTTCTTATAATCTGCGCTTTCGCCGTCGTGTGGGCTACGCCTACAGTTTTTCTTGCCAACATCCTTTTTAAATACAGCAAATCCAAATGGAGCGGTAGCCGGTTGCTGGCTGCAGCTCTCTGCGTTACACTTGCGCTCTATTGGCCAGTTCCTCTATTATCATTACGTCTGTCATCAATCCTGGCGCTACCGATGCATTTCTGTGCAAGCTAGCGACACAGCAATCTAATGACACGTTGCCATGCCTTTCGGCTTCGTTTAGTCAGCTGGTGTGGGGGCAGAGTTGATAGGGCAAGATGGCCACTGGATATGCTACCGGCGGACGTCGAAAACCAGTTCCACCACCCCCAGGCTGGATCGACAAGTAGTGGAAAGGATGTTTTTGTGAGGGTTGAGGAGTCGTGCATTGGGGAAGCATGACTAAGCGTGTGTAGGGTAGGGGCTTATGAAGACGAGCTTTCATCTAGCCACATCATCGAGAGGACCGCACCATGTAATGATCTGTAATCGTGTGCGAATAGCGGAGGTACTGCTCGCGTAGTAACGTTCAGGTTTAATATCTGTCACCGACAGCTAAGGCTATTGAGCTTTACCCACTGCTCAAATTTCGTGTGCGTAGGCTCCGGCATCAAAAGAAGCGTAGCGTAGAAACTCTCAAAGCACAATCATCAACATTGGAGTACCAACGTTCAAATCAGGCCTTAGTGCCATCCTTTACATCCCTAGGTCGTTGTAGCTGTTCCGGGGAAGTCCAGTTCGTCTCCAGCCATCGGAAGCCCATGTCTACGTTCAGTGAAACACATTCTTCAACCGAGTCTGACCACTCCACGAGAGTTTGGCACCCGTTCAGCCTAGTCCAAGTACCGTTAATTCTTGCCCTGATGACAACGCACTCCCAGGTTTGTCGGACGGTCGGCGGCCGCGTAAATGTCAATTTAGCGCACAGGCCAGTCCAGTGTCCTCCCTCTTGGTCACACACCTTTCTTCAGCAAGCTTCCAAGAGCTGAACATGACCTCCGCATGTACCCCACCTCTGTATCCTCGTCGTCATACTGTAGACCGGACCCAAGATATAACAAACTTTCCCGAGGACCTTCTAGTCCTTAGATGGTAGAGTGCCAGGCGTAAGAACCATTCTTCAGACGTCTGCCTCTAGCGCTAACTTTCAAATGAAGCTATTGAGCCCAGACTACCTGACCAAGGCGCACACAAGCAATATCCAGGTTGAGTTGCATCTCTTAGCATTGTTCTGTATGACTTCAAGCTCGACCGTCGATTCTTCTGCAGGCTTGTGTTTTTTCTGCATGCCTATGTTTCCTTGCAAGTGCTTTAGGCGCTTCAATACGTTGCGGAGAGGCTTGGAAGTACGGAACGATACTTTGAAGTTTCTCGACCTAGCCATTCGTTTGCTACTACTCGAAGTCTTCTCGAGCTTATTCCAGCATATTATAAGCATCAGATGGAAGTTCGGAAGACGCTGCATGATCAACGTAGAGGAAAGCTTGGGCAACAATGTTTATCATATGTCTGGGAGATCGCATGTTTTGTGCCTCCGTATCTGCTCTCGTGATTGAGATAGCGAGAGGTGCGTAGTCAATCACGAACAAGTATGGGACAGTCACTTGTGCGATCCTGAGCAGTACTGAAGCAGAACGGAGACTGCGGAGCTGTTCCTGGCTTTGTTCTTATCCTCTAATCTAGTAACACAGTCCCATGCCCACGTTTCTGGTAAATGATCGATGTCAAGAACGAGGGGCCAAGTGGAAAAAGACGTCTGATAACGCGTCTTCGTCTTCAGCCAAGTGTAAAAGCATCAGAATGACTACAGAATGGTGATTGATCAGCAGCGCTTGAACACTGCCCTTCAGGCACATCCTAACATACAATCGTCCATAATCAGACTGCTCTCGATTCACCGATCAGCAGCCCCCCTTCCCCTTCTCTCCTTGAACCATTGCGTCTTGTCTACGGCAACATTCAATCGATTTAGTTGGAAATAGGGACGAACAAAGCAAAGGATGCTTCTACAGTTTTCATCGATACAGTTAGAAGTTCGAAAATTCGCCACTGTCTGAATCAGCGATCCACCAGTCCTCCATGAACTGGGCCGCTTCATTGATATTGAGAGTCGCAACCAGTCCCCGTAAAAGCTGAGTTTCTTCCGCCTCTACGCTACCAAACATAACCTGAACCTGGCTAAATTGAAAAGAATCGTGTCCCGAAAGAAGAGCTATCTCGAAATGAGTGCAGCATCTTTGAACCTCGTCAGTGCATCTCTACTCGATCAAATCGACAGTCTATTTGCCTGTAATGTCGAACACTATATCGGTCTGCCCCACCTTGTCGTCGTTGGCCAGCAGTCTAGCGGAAAGAACTCCGTCCTAGAAGGGTTGACCAGTCTTCCCTTTCCCCAAGACGGTGGGCTCTGCGCCCGCTTTGCAACACAGATCACGTTCCGTCGTGTAGATGATATAAAGACCTCGGCGTTGATCATACCAGAAAGAGATATTTCTGACGAATATCAGCGACGGATCAGAGACTGGGTCAGCCAGGATCTGGTGGACCGAGAGGCGGCATCATTCACCAGAACTATGGCACAGGTACTTTGAAGACTGACGAACGAATCAAAGGAGAACGTCTAATAGGTACCGGTGACTGGCATGATGGGGGCCGGAGCTCAACAAGACAGCATCGTGTCTGCATTTTCCAACGATATGCTCGTTCCCGAGATTTTGGGTCCCACACAAGAGCACTTTAGTGCCATCGATCTTCCGGAAACATTCAAAAGAACGACCCAAGGACTAACCACCAAGGAGGGCATTTCCCTTGTCGATAACATAGTCAAAAGCTAAATGGCCAATCCAACTTCGGTGATGCTCGTGGTGGTTCATTACAACTCTGATATAGCTACGCAAGATGTGCTTGAACTAGCAGAGGATCTCGACCCGGACGGCCAAAGAACATTAGGTGTTTTGACAAAACCCAATCTTGTAGATGGAGGCGCAGAAAACGATGTAATCCAGCTAGTTGAAGGCAAGCGACACTTCCTGAAGCTTGGCTGGCATATACTTCGCAATCATGGCCAAGCCTCGAACGATTGTACACTAGCAATACGGAACAGCGTGGAAAAAAACCTTTTCAACAACGAGCGACCGTGGAAGTTCATTGAGAAAGAAAAAGTTGGGATCGAATCGCTAATAGAACGCCTGACTAATTCTGAGCAAACCCAGCTCTTTATAGATATTGTGCTCCGTTTCCGGGATATCGTCATGTCGGCTATCCAAGCGCGCTACTTTGAAGCATATTTCTTTGACAAAGCCATCTCGCTCAAGCTCGCGACAGCAATGGTAAATCGAGGAAAGAGTTTCGCAAGCGATATGGCGAAGCTTGGTCACATTTTCCACTTCAGTGTGCGGGATCACGCGAGGGGCGTAGAAGAACTAGACACTGACGAACTCGTATTCCAAGATTCCGAAACCATCCCATCCAGGCGCATAATTAATCATGAATACATTAGGGACGTCACTCAAAAAAGTGACTACATCCTTTTGCCTTCCCACCAGGATATCATAACCTGGTTAAGGCAGATACACCGCGAATCGCGCGGATTTGAGCTTGGGACATTCGAAAGTTCACTTCTACTAATAACAATGAAATCAGCGACGTGATAGCTCCCGTTCACTTTTTCATCATGACGCTTTTGAAGCACATCGTACCGAGTGACCACGTGCTAGAGAAGCTGAGCGCGCTTCTAGTCCCGGGACTCGAAGAAAGATATCGTAAAGCGCTAGGACACACACAATTCTTACTGAAGGTTGAGCTTGGTGGAATGCCTATCACGTACAACCACTATTCCAACGATACGCTCAACAAACGGTCGTTCATCTCGAGAGATAACCAGGGCAAAGTTGTGTTGACAGCAGAAGCCGACAAAAGCGTTTCAGGGCCTCGCTCTTTAGTAAAGCTATTGAAGCGCCAAAGTATGGAAAGGTTAGTCTTATAGGAGACATAGTTCAGAACCATCCCCTCAGCAACGATGATCAGATCGCTCGCGAGATTCACGACATACTGAAGTCATATCATGAGCTTTTGCGAAAGAGATTTATAGATAGTGTTCGAATGCAGGTTGCCGACCGCTTCATGGTGAGGGACCCGGAGGAACCGTTGAGTCAGTTCTCCCCGAGGCTCGCGACGAGCTTGAGTGTATCTCAGCTCGAACAAGTTGCTGGCCGGGAGATTAGCACGAAACGAAGGAGGGTAGAACTGGAGAACCGAATTAGTCTTATGAAATAAGGAACTCAGATCATTCAATCGAGAAAGGATCCTGTCAGGGGTTGAGAAATAAGGAGATGACTGTATCAGGAAATAAAACCGAATTGCGATTAGCTTCCGTCGCACAGCTTTTTCTAGTTGACAGGTCTGCCAGGCATCTGTAGGCCTGATCATTTCTCTTCGATTTGCAATTATTATCACGGAATCCTGAGCACAAAACGTAAGGTTGGTGGATTGCACTTGAACTTTACTCTTCTGCCCCGACGCATGGCACGTTCCGGATCGCGCACTCCTCTTACACAAGGCTATCGTCGCTTTGCTCTTATCTCTGAGTGATGTGTTGTGTCATATGTCGTTATGTAAAGTAATGCTATGTAAAGCGTATGTATCGGAGACAGTTGGGCCCGAAATTTTCATAGGTGAGCATCGGCATTGCTGAGCCAAAATATCTACAATTCCTGTCACATGCAGCCCAACCTCAGTCACCCGCATTGTCTACTCGTCTCTCAGGAAAGCTCCGGGAGACCTTCCTCCCGCTCAGGCGGTATCTGTCCTACTCGTGCACAACCAGTCATACGGTACTTTTATGCATACTGTCATGGACGCCGAAACAAGAGGATACGGCAAGGTCGTGTGCGCTCGCTACTCAATCTAATTTACCCAGCACGGCATCAGAATAGAGGCACTTTGCTCCTAATAGGGCTTCTAGTCAGCCGAGACATATCCCTCTCAGCCCAGAATTCTCTCACATAGATAGGTCGAGTTGTGTCTCTCGCTCTAAGGGTGAAATTCCATAGTTATAATGCCGCCGAGATGGAAAAAAACTGTGTTTTTTGTTATTGTTGAAGCCGGCTTTCTTTGGTGGTTGTAGAGCATATTATACGTCGGTTCTACGAGCTATATGGGTCGGGATACGAATTGGAGGGCTATTACGACGAATGGGTTAACCAGCAACAAGAAAAGGTTGTGGTCTATTGCCAGTTTCGGTTTGTTAAGC
>JABEXW010001096.1:0-27930 GCA_013266185.1 Fusarium sarcochroum | reverse complement strand
GTAGGATATGTAATCTAGCCAGAGGTATGTCAGGTACGTCTGTCACACTAGTAAAGAAGAGCCCGAAGACGATATTCTTGTGAGAGCCTCTCTCTGGACTCTAGATCAAGTGACACGAGATTCCGCCGCTGACAAAAGGCCAACCCCAACAAAAAGCAATAAGACACCGTTTCAGCCCGTACGGGCAGTTGACTCCACACCGTTGGTTGAATCCTGGTGCATGGCTTAACATAAGCCGGGAATCTAAAGTCGCTAAGGCTTGTCGCAAATTTGATGCTGCAAGGCGGTGGAGCAAGCTGGTATATGATTTGCCATATGCAGGCTTACCGCGTACTTCCAATCCCTGTGCCTATTGAGAGAGAAACACCAAGCTATTGTCATACAGAATAGGAATGGGCTACTCAGCCGTGGCTGTTTCACTCTGATGGACTGTCTCAGTGCCTCATGCACGGGAGATTATTCGAATGTATTAGAATCCCCAACCCTCGCCCTTTTTTCCTTCAGTCTTCGATTATGTTTGTTAGGCCATTCTTACCACGACTGAAAATTACAACATGCTTTCTTCTACTATATCTTCGCTGCTTGCCCTTGGAACCTTAGTGAGTGCATCGCCAGCCACGGACCCTGTGTTTGAAGCGAGCAACTTCAACGTCACCAAGGCACTACTCAGTCACGGCGTCGACGTATCCAAGATCAGCGCTCTCCATGATGTCTCAAAGCGATCTGACAATCTTTGTGCTACTGCTGTTAGTTTCGAGTCCCACTGCCTGGCTGATAGATTGAACTGATCGGAAGCAGTGCGCGTCGCTGCAGTTTCTGTACGGAGAATCGGCAGTAGAGACCAAAGACGAGAAAGCATACAATGCGTTTCGTGCCTCGTACTGGTCTGGAAACCAAGCCGACGTCAGCCCTCAGTGTATTTTCAAGCCTTCTAAGCAGGCTCATGTATCTGTTGCCATACTCCTATCTCGCCTGACGCATTGTCCTTTTGCAGCCAAGAGTGGAGGTCATGCTGCCTTTGCAGGCGCTTCTGCGGCTGAAGGTGGTATCACTATCTCATTCGCTAATCTGAAGGCCGTGACCCTGTCGAAAGACAAGAAGATTGCTTCTATCGAGCCCGGTAATGTCTGGGGTGACGTATACGCCCGGCTTGCCCAATCTGATCTCACGGTCATTGGAGGCCGGTTGTACAACATCGGCGTAGGAGGTCTTGTTACTGGAGGTACTTATGCATAGACTGCTGATACTGATGGACTCTACTGATTCTTAGCTCCAAGGTGGGATTTCTTACTTTTCTAATCTTCATGGATGGGCTTGCGATAACGTCGAAAGCTACGAGGTATTTATGATGAACTCTTCGATAGGCTTCTAAACTAAGCAATGATAGGTCGTGCTTGCCAACGGCAAAATCGCCAAAGCTAGTTCGAAAGACCACGCAGATCTCTACTGGGCTCTCCGTGGGGGTGGAAATAACTTCGGCCTGGTCGTTGGCTTCAATGTGAAGACGTACCCACTACCTGGTGGTAAGCTCTGGGGTGGAAGCAGAACCTATACCGAAGAGTCGTTCCCAGCCCTGACGAAGGCGGTGACTAACCTTGTCAACAACTCACCCAAAGACCCCAAGGCTGGCTTTTGGTCGGTTTGGGCTTACTTGAACAAAACCAAGATCGCTCTACCAACACTATACCATGCCGATCCCAACGCCGGGGATGCACCCATCTGGGGCGATTTCAATAGTCTCAAGCCTGTCGCAGATCAAACCCAGACCCAGCATATCAGTGAGTGGGCTAAAGAGGAAGCGGCTGGTAGCCCCAACGGTCTCCGTGAGATGTTCTATCCCATCACGACAAAGGTTGACAAAGAATTCCTTCAGTTCGCTCAAGACTACTTCTTCAAAGCTGTGCTTGATATCGCCGACATCCCCGGCCTTATCCCAACATTTGTCGTGCAAGGCATCACGATCCCTCAGCTGAAAAAGATGGAGCAGAATGGAGGCAATCCCCTCGGTCTAAAGGCTAAGGAGGGCCCTTTCTTCCTCATCCACATGGGTTGTATGTGGGCCTACAAGACGGACGACGCAGTCATGTTCCGCTGGATTTCCGATTTCATCAAGATAATTGATGCTGAGGCCAGGAAGCGTGGGCTTGGCAATGACTACATCTACATGAATTATGCGAGCCAGTACCAAGACGTTATCGCTGGGTACGGCAGTACCAACAAGGCCAAGTTGAAGAAGATTGCGAAGAAATATGATCCCAATGGGGTGTATCAGCGACTACAGCCTGGATACTTTAAGCTTGAGGGTGCCCCTGTGGCAGAGTCTAGCCTATAGGTGCACCAGCCGATGCATACAGATCAGTGGGGACTAGTTAGGAATGTTGAATAGCTTTTTTCAATCCAACAACACTCTTAACTAAATGGAGATGTTCTATACCTACGTAGACGGTCACGTATGGCTAATGACTGTCGTAGAGCGTTTCCCTGTCCATGATACGGCCAGACGAGTGGCTTTTCTGATCTGAAGCAGTTGTGGAAAGTCATTTGATGTAGCAGGAGTCCACATTCGAGGACTGGGTGACTTGCGCTGAGCTAATGGAAAGAAGAGCAAACATCATAGTTACTGACTATCCATCTCTCTTAGGTGAATCTTCCGCAAGGCTAACGCTGCGCATTCAAGCTGGATCGATGGACACTGAGTTAGTTGTGGGACAGAAATAGAATCAATCTGATTGCAGACCAGGCACAGTCTAAAGGACTCTGTGAAGCCATAGTTTGAGAATACGAATGTGGCTTTCGTATCCAGACCGGATCTAAATGCCCTCAATTTCCCGCTAAACAGTTCGAGTAAGAATCGCCAATTTTGAGCATACGAGATTACCAGAATATACGAAGACACGAGCCATACTTGGGCTCACCGATACTGCACGGTGATTTAGCCCAAGTTGGCATCTTCGAATGATTGATCCAAGACGTCAGTCGCACTACGAGTTTGAACATGGGAAAGGACTAGACGAGGTTCCATCGTATAGCAAGCAAGCTTGATTCGGAACTTGTTTCGCAGATTGGGCGCGATAGACGGGTATAAAGAAGCCGTCGAACTGCCTCCAGTCTTCGTTTATCATCTACACAAACCCCCTCCTCCATTCTTCTATCTATCAAACCTCCCCAGTAAGTCAACGTCATGCCGCAATACTTGCCCGAGCATGTTTTGAAGCTAACGTCTTAATAGAGCCTTAATTTCAACAGCAAAAATGAAGTTTTCTCTCGCCTTTGTCGCCGCCCTCCTCTCGGCCTCAAGCGCCGTGGCTGCTCCCGCCCCCGAAGCCGAAGTAGCCTCCATGATGGCTGCGACTCCCCAGTGGACCATCAAGGCCCTGAAGCGCGTTTGCGATAAGCCCAACACCACCTGCACTTGGACGTTCGGCATCGATGCCCACAAGGGTGCCGTTACCAACTGCAAGTATGTCGTCAAGGGAGCCAAGGCTTCGCAGAAGAACGGAGGACCATCCAAGTGCGGTGATTACACTATCACTTCGGGATGGAGCGGTCAGTTCGGCCCTGGTCAGGGATTCACTGTCCTCTCCGTTGCGAACAAGAACAGACAGATCATCTACCCTGGCTATACCGATAAGCAGGTCGCTTCCGGCAAGGTTGTTAAGCCTGACCAGTCTTATGCTCCCCAGGCACTCCCCAAATAAGCTACCAAATGATTCAAAGCTGTCAAGGCGGTCTGTGGAACCCATAGACTGTTTTTGATGTGGCTTGAGATCTAATCAAGATGGAATTCAAAGGAAATCATGTCCTAGATTAGACCTGTCCCCCGTTCTGAAGATTTCGTTCTCTGTTAGGTTGGAAGGATTTTGTGACGTAATTACTTAGACTTTATACATATAAAATTGTTCTTCACTTTGAAATGTGTACTAGCATGATCAGAGAAGACAATCAACGTACTTCGTAACAGCATCGCAGGTGCAAGATAAGCACATTTCGACTACCGACTCCTCGGGCCGATAAAAAGGACATTTCTCGGCGATTAATATGTGCAACAAAGCAATTGCAAATTAGTGTAAGTAGCAACGAAGCAAGTACTACTTAGCCCTCCACGTTTCGATGATCCCTGTTCTGCAAAATCAAATAGAACTTTGACGTCTTTGATGATAGCTATACAGTCAGGACTCTTGACTCTGGTCATGGCGTTGTGCGGCACGGCGTCTGATGGTATGTCTAGCTGGGAAAGGATCACAACTAGGCCCTGTTAAACAAGCCCACTTCCCGAAAATAACAGCACAGGCTCGCCACCGATCGGCGTTTAGGGACAAATTAAGGCCGTGCCCCTTGCAGGTTGAAGATTAAAGTTTTGTAAGCCCGAGCCTGGCACTTTAGCAGCAAATCATATTTAGCATAGATGAGCTTACTATTCACGCGAGAGCTGTCAACTACGAACGCTTAGGCGCCCCAATGAAACGAAACATCTAAATTCGGCAAGTCAGACTTGGGTACGTCAAACGCACGAACTTCCAACGCGACAGAGCTTCATTCGTATCAAGCTCATTGTCAAGTGATTTATTTCCTTCTCTTTGGCCAGCAACTACGATCTGATATCCCTCATCGACCGTTCACACAGCTGAAATTAAATCTTCCGTTTCATCCTCTACAATGATGGTATCCAATATCATTGCATCCGTCGCGGATGTTATCAGTCCCCTGGTTCGCGAAGCTGAGTAGCGCGGAAGTGGAGATGAAAGATCGACGCCAATAATAAGCCTCAACCCAAATGTGGCCTGACTAGCTAGTAATGCCGGCTTGCACAGCCATTGATCGCCCATCGGCTGTTGATCCGGCAGCTTTGCCCTTAAGTAGCGTCCACGCGAAGAGTGATTACCTGTCGAAATCATACGATTTGGGCGGCTTAAAATAGTATCTGAAGGCAGCTTTCGTCTAGGAGATTATAGTGGCTGCCACTCAGGGCGCAAGCTAGACTACATACGTCATGATCTCGGGGCATATGACCCGACTGCTGGTGGACAGAAAGTTCTCGAGCAATTAACCACGTGCTAGGCCTTCGGTACGATTAGAATTCTTCTATTCTCGAGCGGCGACATTGCCATCATGACGTCTTTTGTTCCGAAATGCATGTTCCTTGTAGACGATCTGCGGAACCCCACCGCAGCTTTGATAATTTCTGTGTTGATCCCTTAGCCCCCTTTTATCATTGACCCTTGCGAAGGTAGTAGGCCAAGCCTTGAGGAGGATAACCATCGCGGTTACAGGCAACGTTACTCAGAGCATTGACACACAACTAGCCATATCATTCATTTTGCTCGATTATCGATGGGCGTAGTGGCGAGTTGGCTCAAGCCTGCCCAATCAACGTACATAGCCTGTAAGAAGGCCTAGCGCGACGCACGTTCATGTCTAGAAACACTCAAGTAGTTTCAGCGTTTCAGTGGAGTGGTGTACTCCTGGCGTAGAGCTATGTTGGGGTTGATGGAATGTTCTAACGTCAACCTTCAAGCGTGGCACGCCACGGAGAATGCCATTTTAACGTTTCACTAACAATCCAGATTTCTTGATAGGCAAGTAAATAGGGGACAAAGGCTAACCTTGGACTGCAATAGTACATCAGCTCAAATCTCGCTCTGTTTTCTTCAGTCATCATTATTTAGGATACCTTATTGTCAAAGTGTTCCAATATGTACCCAGACCAACAAACGTTCCTTGGCCAGCTACCACCAAACAGGGACTATCATACCCTGCTGCATTCCCAGATTTACGACTATTTCCTCTCATCTGAGATGTTTGGGTGTGGGCAAGCTCTTCTCAACTCTGACTGTAACCTCCGACACGAAATTATGGGTTACGCAGGGCGACAATCAACTACCGATTTACATGATACCACGTCCTCATCTTTGGACTCGGGTTTTGGTAGCTCACATTCGTCACCAAGCGACTGGCCATGTCCCACAAGCCAAGAACCCATATCAAGGCCTCAACTGGAGCCTGCTCTTTTATACCAATGGTTCTGCACCTTCTGGGACACTTTCAGTTCCATTCACAACGATCATTCAGGGATACCGATGCAGGAGTGCTTAAGCTTTGAGCCAAATTTGTATCAATATTCTGTCGAGTCTCAACCAATTATATGGCAAGAATCACCAGACTTCCAACTGGTATGTTCATACTTGTTGATTCTGATCCATTTCGAAACTAACATAACCTCTACTTGGAAGTGCCCAGATATTTTCAATCCCCTACCACCCGACATAACCATATCAAAGCCGCATTCGGCCGACTGGCGACCGATCAGCCCGCATAGTGATGCAGCATCAATAACATCGAGCAGGAGAAGCGAGGATAATATGAAGTTACTATCCTTTCAGAAATGTCTTGGAGAACTGATCAAACATAACGAGGAAATAGTCAAAGAGCTGCGGTCACATCGGAAGGAAAAGTCTGTGGCTGGCAGCCCAGGGAATTCTAAAGATTAGTTTAAACACGTACTAAATAGAATACCGAATGTATGACAAAACTAAAGGAACAGGCATAACTAGGTCAACCAAATTGTCATCTATACTCAAGTAAGAGATAATTAGTGTTTTTTCTTAGCGTATGTGTAAGACTCAATTGAATGTTTTTGCGCTCCTGGTGCATGTTTTCCTGGTCCAGCCTTTTCCATAGAGTCTTGGACGAATCAAAAACCCGCTGTCTCGTTGCTGGATCCGGTCCGACTCGAACGGAACAGTGAGACAACGCAGCTTTGAGAATACCATGATTTCCTTTAGCACGACACACGGAGTCCGAACCTTTATGTATTCCTTGCGCTGTTCTATCCCTTCGTTTTGTGTCTACACAGCTACCCTGTACCCGTAATCTTCACGCTGAACAGAGGAGAGCTCAGCGTCAAAGTCTTCGCACTATTACGTCATACTAGTTATGACTATTTTCTTGATTAAATTGTCACAAAGTCATGCAATTCGCTTTCGGTGGCATGGCTAAGCAAGAGGGTGTCCGTGTGTGAAGCCAAGGGTAAAAGCTTTTCCACAGAGAAAATCATTTTTTTGCCTCTACCAACCCAGAAACTTGGTTTTGCAGGGTGACTTTGTAATATTCCGATTATATATGTATTGAAGAGGGATCCCTAAGCATGTGAATTCGGGCGAGCAGGCAAAAGGAGAAGAGGCCAGAAAGGCAAATATGAGGGATGTCTGATCACTCATGCAGCTTTAGGTAAAAGAACTGGAATAATCATAGCGAGCGAAGCAAGAAGTCACAGGACCATATTTCTACGTAATGGTTGTCGACAATCGAAATGAATGCAGTGGGAGTAACCGCCTGAGAATAGGGCCTCGCTTACTACCGCCTGCTACGCAATAACAAGAAGGGCATGGCTGCAAAGATACTAGGTATGAAGCGCAGAAGGATGCATCCATCCCAATAAATGAAAATACAAGTTTCTAAATAAACAGCTTCTACTCAAGCCCCCAGATGAATAAATGGCGCCCAAGCTAATACGTCCTGCCTTCGTTCCTTGCTTCTTTGAGGCCCCAAGCCCTCCCCCCTCCTCCAGCTTTGCACGGCTTTGTGCAGCGAACGTGCAAATACGTCGTGAGTTTGACTTGTGTCTCGACGTAGCATATCGGTCAGGCTGGCGTAAAAAACGCCAGCCACTCCAATAGCGGCATTGTCGGGGACTTCCCAAAGGCTTCCAACTACATGAGAGTATCCAACCAGCTGGAAAGCACTAGACAAGTGTATAGCTTCGTCCATGAGCCGCTCAGTAGTATTGGCCGCCGTGGAGCATGCCGAGAGGTATGCGAACTTACCGTGGCTTAGTATCTTGCCGACTAACTCTCGAACAGGAAGCTTGTCAGGATTTCCATCTTCAGCTTGTCCGACAACGAGGCAGCTCCGTGATGGGAAAATTGGGTCTGACACGGCGTGACAAGCGAAATGGACTATCGCACATGTCTCCATCTCCTTCATCACCGTTGTAGGTGTCGGATTCTCAAGGACACGAAGAGAAGCGAGAGGAAGCTTAGAAAAGCTGTCTTTAATAGACTTAATCTCCTTCGACACCCGAAGCGATGTCTTCCCAGGGGTTTCTGGCATTGAGACAGTCAGGATCCGTTGTTCCGTGTCTGTGAAGCGGTTGAGATCTTTCTGTCTAGCGTTTCTCAGTGACATGATAGTAGGAATGTACGTCGAAATGACATGATCCGGTGCGTTGAGGTCAGTTTCTTTCCTATAATATCCTGCGGCGTGGACTGGAAGCAGGCCCATGAGGCCGCTGGTGTTCCAGAAGACCCTCGGCAAACTTGGGCTTGAGTTTGATAAGAGGTCTAACTCGGCCAAGATATCGTAGACAGCCGCATCCCAAAGCCATTCGAGGAGCTTTCTGAGTTGTTTGTTCCGGCCTTTCCAGCTGCTCAGCACACCGATGGATAACCGCTCTTGTCCAACAATTTGCTGCGCTCGAGATTGAACGTCGCCGTAAAATAGCTTGGGAAGTGCTATATGGCGTATTCCCGAGTTGGTGATAATCAGAGCGTCACTTTGGAATTGGTTCACGCTGAAAGATACAATCGGGCCAAGGTTGGCGAGTTCGATAAGCTCCTCTGGGCTTGGAGGCAACTGAAACTGTTCAAACCCATTGATACTCCTTATTTGCTGCTCGATCTCCTCCATGTCCTCGACGGTTTGATGGCTCCGTTCAGTAGCCCCGGACGTGATGGGATCGACAGCATCGTTTCCTATCAACATGATGTGGGTTTTCAGAATTGGCCGACCTAAGATCTCTGAAACAGCTGTCAAAGAGAATGGCTGTGTGAGTTTCTCCCTGGCAGCTTCATGCTGCTTCCATAGATCGGGGCATCTACTCTTCAGCTCCAGATCATCATTTCGAAGGCGTAATGCAAGACTCGACATGATTCCGCGACCGAGCTCTAGGAGTGAGAGGGCAGAAGCCGGTCGGTGTCTAGTGTTGAGCGAAGCTGTAGCCGCCAGCAATGACAATCCAGTGAGTCCACTCAAGACGTATTCCTGGTCCTCTCGGGACAAGCACGCTGGGCTGATTCGAGGCATCAGCCTTACGGCTTCTGCTAAATTGTCGTATGCTCTCTTCCAGTCGCCGATCTGAGTACACAAGAGACCGGCCGATCTCCCAGCAAGAACGCGGTGGAGAAGTGAGCCATTTGGACTTTTGATAACAGTTTCAAATGCTGATATCGCGTCTTGTCGGTCGTTTGCTGTGCCCACCTCTGTAAACCTGCGCTCTAACAGGTTACCAAGGTTTCTCATCAGCCCGGAGTGGAGCGGATGATCTATCGGGAACTCCGCAATGGCTCTTTTCATGGTATCGATGGAGTCCTTGAGATCGCATACGTTGTTCAACCGCTGGAATCGTTCCCAATAGAAACCACTCAAACTGCACAAAGAGAGTGCCTGGAATAGGTAGTATGGTTCCCCCATTTTCAGTGCGTCCTGCACATACTCGATAGCTGCTTCAATATCACTCTCCAGCCCTCTCAAATTGTATCATTGGCCATAAACGATTGAGAGCTTAGCGAGTGAAACAGGGCGCTCGGCTTGAGTTTCAGTCATCCCCTCGAGTGCTTTGCGAAACACTGGCTCGGCCAGGTCCAAGTCGGCCATCGACTTGCTACGTGAGTACCTTGCTAAGTAACAAGATCCGAGAATTTGGAAAGCATGAGTCGATTCCATGATTGAGCTTGTTCTCTCGTGGACTGCCTGTTGTCCGACGAGGATTGCTTCATCAATGTCGTTGTAGGACTGAAGATTGGTGAACCTCAAATGCAGTAGAAGTGCTAGTATGCCAAGACAGTTACCAGCAGAGAAGCTTCTGGGGGCGAGAAGCCTGCAGGCGTCTTTTGCGTTCTGTATAGCTCGATTAAGGAGTCTTGAATCTCCTAATATCTCCGCCTGGCTTCCAATTCGAAGAGCCAGGTTACTTAGGAGGGTTGGTCGATGCTTGGAGTCCTCTGGCGCTTTTTCAAGAGCAGAGCGGCCAAGGTTGATAGACTCTTCCAGCGCCTGCACATCACCTGTGTTATCAAACTTTTGATGGAGTCCATTGGCAAGGACGTCCAGATAAGCCTCTCTCGATCTTGCGCTTGACGGATCCGTACTCAGAGCTTCTCTGGCACATTTTATAGACTCCTCGATCAGCTCCATTCTTCTCTCTCTCCAAAATGCCTCTCTGAGCATACTACTCAGTTTGGACAAGTAACCGGGTCTTTCCACCGAGGAGGGAGGCAGCAGGCCTATTGCATCGCGCTCCCGACTGATGGCATCTGTAAGAGCTGACGAGGGCTGGCATGATTGTTTGCCTGTCGCGAATAATGTTGCCGCTAGGGTATGAAGGACCAAAGCTCGGCCAGAATGATCACTAGGTATAGTTCTCTCTGCTTGCTGGGACAAGAGAGTAGCTTCTGAAAGGTCCTCTGATACCTTGGTCTCTTCAAAACGCCATAGGCAACATCTGCCGAGCACCTCAAGCCTCATAGCCCTGTCTGTACTGTCCAGAGAAGTCGCTACAAGGGCAGTGCGGCATAGACCTATTGCACGGTTGATATCACTCATGTTCCCCTCTTCCATGAATCTGATACCGAGCCATTCTCCCAAATTAGCCTGGAATATCGGAAATTGATAATGTTTCTTTGGGCACAAGACTAGTGCCTCCTCCCCAAGGGAGACGGCTTCATCAATATTTCCATGAGTAAAGGCGAGCATAGAGCCCAAATTGATCAACATCGATACCCTACCGAAGCCTCGAGGAATCTGAGACAGGAGAGCCTGGCGAAGCAGCCCGATTGCTTCGTCAAAACCCGACTGTTGGCCCATTTTGCGATGCAGAGAAAACAAAGCATAACCCAGATCAGCCAAGGTTCCTGGTCTTCCCCCATCGCTTTGTGGAAGTCGTACAAGATTCTGACGAAGTAGCTCGATTGACTCGCGAATATCTTGGTCGGTTCCATGTCTCGAGTGTAGTTCACGCAGCATAACAGCCACATTGCGTCTTATAGCTGTTCGATGGCTGTCGTCCGCGGGAAAGATATGCAATGCCCGTTTGCCGATCTGGAGGGCTTCGATAAGATCCTGCCTCATCCCAAATCTCTTAAATTGCACGAACAACACGTCACTGAGGTTGGCCACTCGCATGCCATGTTCATGAGGACTCGTATGACGCGTGTAAAAGACGACTCGCGCGATGATCACTGCTTCTTTTAGGTCTCTGACATGGCCCCGCTGCTCAAAGCTTGTACATAAAGCCTGGCTCAAATGCATCAAACGAGTCGCCCGAGCAGAGGTGAAGGCTGGTGTCGATTGAAAAGCCATTCGACCAAAGCTAATCGCCAGCCCACAGTGGTTGAACCCGAGTCTAGACATTTCGCACAAGATATGCGACATGGTGTCACAGAACATTGGTCTGTTCGCACTATCTGGAGAACAGTACATGAGAGCATCTTGGACATTCTTCATGGCTCTTTGGAGCAAGCGTTGGTCGTGTGATTTGGCATACTTGTGGGAGAGTCTGGCGGCGAGATTATGTAGTACCAATGAATCCAATAATCCAAGTTGCAAAACTTGCTCCCCGTATTCGATAGATAGATCGAGGTCGGTTTCATCGCCAAGTCGCTCGAATCTTAAACACAATGCGATTCCGAGGTTGTTGAGCATCGCTCCACGATTCGGATTACCCAAAGGGACAGAGTCTAGCGCACGGCCACCAATTTGAATGGCTTCTGATAAATGGCTCAAAGAATTCGTCTGACGATACATGTCGATCAAACAACTACTCAGAACCGAAGAGTACGTCGAGTATGAGGTGTCATTTTCAGGCGTCAATTGAACAGATTCTCTTGCAGCCTGTATTGCCTCGTGAACGTCTTGTATGTTTCCCGTGGCTGTAAATCTATCACTCAAGTTGTTGCTGTGGTTGTTCAGGTAATATGCTCTCTTTGTATCATATGAGATCGTAGCTGCGACTGCTTGACGGCTTGACTTTACGGCCTCGTGAATATCCGCTATGCTTCCTGTTGCGCTGAACCTTTCACCTAGCATAGCCCCTAGTCGGTCGAAGAGGTCTGCTCGTCCCGCATAATCTGGTGGAAGCCTGTTCAGCAAGGTGCGGATTTGGGAGATTTCTTGACTGTATTCCATCTTGGGACAGAACCTTCCTGGGTTTGCAATTTCAATGTGCAAATATGGAAGAAATTGAAGCTGAATCATTCCGAGGCTCATATATGGACAAGGTCGTGAAAATCTTCAGTGGATAGGTAGAGACGGGTCTTTGCGAGTAGGGCCCTAAACTTCAGCCACCCGGTTCGCTTTGGGAAAACCGCGTCCACTCATGTGAATGAAGCTATGCTCAGCCAGGCGCCACTTAACGCCGAGCTGAAAATCCAAGCTGATTGCCAAGGCATAGAAATAAGGAAAACTGAGTCATTTGCTGTACAAAGTACAACATAACTGCCACCTGAACTTTTGAGTTTGTTTTTGACATCAAGATGACGTGGCATTGTCTTGCATCTGATCGCCACAAGTTCCATGGTTCACCGGGTAGAACTGATTAGATGCTTATACAAACTTGCTCTTCTACACTTCTTCATACTCATACACGCTGGTCTTCCATAACATTTATGTAAAAGACTCCAACCAATTTTTCAACTAGATAAAGTCTTAATTCTATCACGCGCAATGGGGCAACGAAAACTCATCTTTCCGCCAGTCCCGTTCTCGGTTGAGGACATCAAGCTCGCTACTTTGATCTCGGATATTCGCAATCCTCATCAGGATCCTGGGCCCGTTCTTTCCACAGATCCTAGCACCGACTGGACTGTCCGCACTGTACTAGATGTCGAGTCATCTCTCGGCCGCGAGAAAACTTCTTCTTTCTGGGCCCAGGTCACCCGCCTTTTGCGCCTCTGGCTTGCCAAGGGTGAGGACGAGAATCTCGTTGTCAAGGCCAAGTCATCAAAAATCTACGAGCTAAAAAACCAAAGGATATTCTGCGAAGTACATGGGCCAAGGATGACAAGGCTAAGCAATTTCTGCACGACATTGTGAAGCACCAGCGTCGTTGTTATCTGATCGTTGGCCTGAGGACATTCATCGATGCATCACTCACGAGGGGCGATAAAAGCAGTGAAGAGAGCGCCCTCGACATCAAAATACCAGTGGGCGAGGCCCTTAAAGCGCAAACCGGTGTCGACGTGGGTGAGGCGTTAGATGTTGGTGCCGGAGCGGGTAAAGCAAAGAGTACAACTCGGAGAGAAGAGTATCGTTTCGAAGGCGAGATGGTTTTTGCAATTGCGTATCGGAAGGTAATCATTGACAAAGTCTCAGAGGACAAGACGCCAGACCTACATGTCGGCAATGTATGGAGGATGTATGATGACGTTCGTGGAGAAAGACCGTACGAAGACTACTTGATTGATTTGGAGGATACAGATTTGGCTCTGCTTGACGAGAGTGACGTACAACATAAGGACACGACGGAGGGTTCCGATTCCGATTCCGACGATGAAGATATCGTCGCCTTTGCTGAGAGATTTGAGACGGCGAATGGAGAAGAGTATTTCGTTATGTGAACTCTGCATACATTCGGGTAATTTGTTGAGAAAACCCTGTACTAGGTAGCCTGGAGAACAAGTATAAGAATCTCTTCGTAGGACTAGACCTCTGTGGCATGCAGGAGATAATATTGGAGAGAATCGAGTCCTGGGAGCTTTCACTCCTTACACCTCAGAGACCGGGGAAATGCTTCTTTGGCTTAATTAGCATATGCATGATAGGATTTGGAGTTTAAGTAAACTAGGTATGGTCTATAAGTTCTTTGCTGGTTTTTAGCGCGTACCTAGGCGAAGGCTAAGCAGACTATCATAATCCAGAATTCTTCGAGTAACAGCACATTCATTACAGCTACCGATTAATAAATAGGACATCCAGCCAACTGGCATATGCACATGTTCCAGAGCTACATTCCAGCTCCCCTCGCGCACCTTTCTCGTTGGCTAGGCTCAGCCATCATTTTCAGCTGAGCGCCATGAGACATTCTCGACCAGCCAAGGACAGCCAACCCTTGACAAACGGAGGTATCATTGTTTCCTCTACAATGGGGCGTGATGCGGCGTCAAGTAGAATCGTCTTGTAGAGAGATTACAAATCATTGCGGTTTCTCTCACCAACCTATTGAGGAGCCGCTGGAGGGAGCGGCATATCACCAAAGAAATAAGAGTGATATGAATTGATCCAAAAGCCACTGATGGAGATTTTATTAAAAGACGATTGCTTATCACCACTAGTAAATGTAATTCGGCTAAAGCAGGCATATCTGTACGGCATAACCCGCAAAAGGGAATCACCTTAGAATATCACTGCGTTGGTGCCCCATTGGTAACCTGCTTGGGAATACTGGTTGAGAAAGGGTTATTGATATACCTACTTGGAATACAGCTGAACGTGATTAAGATTCCACAGTTCAACTCTCGATTTCATCTCAAAGCTCGAACCGCGAACCAACAAAGCAAGGTACAAAAGACCCAGGCATCTGTTTATGAAACTCATACTTGGCCCTCCACCCAGTACAATGTCCGGCCAGCACGACCTTGATGTTTGATTCTTTCAAGTCACTGACAGTCCTTTCGATCATTTCTGGCTTCGCATCAGCCAGATGAAAACCGCCGACCACCCCGTATAGCGGCAGTCCTTTTCCAAGGTCCAAAGTTAACTTTGATGAGTTGACAACACCTGCATGTCCGCAACCTGTAAACATTACAAGACCCTTATCTTCAATATTACGTTAGTCTTTACCTAGGTATTCTCCCGCTCATGGATATGACTTACTCTTCAGACGACAGACTAGTATGCGTTCGTCTGCCATTTCTTCATCTGGCACCCACTTCTTCTTTTGTGCGTCGAATCGAACGCCGAACTTCATTCCACTTTCATAACCGGAAACACGTGGTATCTTGCCTGAGACGAGAAACATATCATCCAGGATAGTATGAGGTTGCTCGTTTGTTTCTAACACTGCAAATCGTTGCCCAATCTCTGCAAAAGTAGGGTCGGCCTCGAGAGAGACGACTGGTAGGCCTGGGATCTGCACGCCCCTATACTCTGGGCGATCTGGGTGAAGGTCGACTTTGACAGGTGAGCGGTGATAACCTTTTTGGTCGCGCTCGCTCTCAATCATGTCAATAGCCCTGAGCATACCGCCAGAGTGGTCTCGATGCCAGTGACTTAGTACAATGGCTTCTACTTGCCCAATGTCTGCTTTTAACCGCTTTGCATTGCGCTCCCAAACCTCTTCTTCTGGACCTGTATCGAATAGTATAGTGCGTCTCTTGCCATCCTTGATCCCAGTAATCATGAGAGAAAGTCCATGAGCACTACAGCAGATGTTGCTCATGCGAAACTCTTGGACTGCCTCCCGTCCACCGGTAGATGTCTGGTTTGAGGGGTGCATACTGATGTCCTTGACACCGCCAGATTGCTTCACCAACTCGTTTGGACAAGGCGAGAGAGGATCGAGCTCATTGTCAACGATCACCGATATCTCAATCGCATCGAGTTCGAGTAGTTGCGCCATGTTTGAAGGAGGCGAGTTGATTTCTTAATGCATAAGCTTGTGAGAGCAAAACAAAAAACATCGAAGTCGGGCGAGGAGGCTAAATACTCGGCGCTGACACGGCATAAAGCATGATTATGGTAAGACACTATGTAAGCAAGGCGGGCTTATCCCACCATCAAGTCAAATTAAAGCATGTGATACCCGCGCAGGTCATCATAACTGCACTAAAATCTCATTTTGTGAGACGGGGCAAAGTCGAAAGGAAGTTTTGGCCAATAACGAGTTACCTTTCTTTCCTTTCCTCGGTCTCTACGTCTGTAAGCTAATACATATGACGTTCATCTCGGACTTGTTTATCTCGGACTCCGGATATAACTGCCCTGCGATGATGATCTGATCCGGGCTTACCGCTTTGATCTACGTGTTGTTGTTCAAACCCTGCCACTGAGGGGGATTAGCAAAGACCAAGGCAGTCGATGCAAATCTTTCTGCTCCGTCTCGAAAAATGGTGGGGCTCCCTTGCGAGATCCGAATGAATAGCGAGCAGCCGAAGACACCCCCGTCAGCGCGCTACTCTAGTAAATAATCGTGGCGGTTAAAATGGTCGGCCAAGATGTTCTCCGTTCTCTATCTCTCGCTGATGCACCGCTGTATTCCCAACCGCCTTGGGGGATATGTGTGTATTGTTGCATCTGGCTTAGAGGGGCATGTCGATAAAAGCACACAACTCCAGCCACGGCATGCTCCCCATTTGCTACGTTAATGTCCCAAAGTCACACGTGGTGGCATTCAAGATGATATACGTCCCTCTCAAAATCATATCAACAAAAATGGAGTACCGGGGTGGAGAAATGATCAAAGAAATCTTTAATAAGGACGAATATACCACTAGGCTAGCCATCCAGCCATCTAGGCATCCGGAATCCGATAAACCTGATACTCATCCCCTACATTAACAGGCAGAATATTAAACGTAACAAATCCATCCGGATGCTCCGGCTCCAACCTTACAAATGCTTGAGCAGCATGCTGCTGTCTTGTACTAACCCAATATGCCCCAGCCGGAAACCTCATCGTCTTGGTAAAAAGCTCCGTATTAACACTCGTCAGCGCAATACCCTCATACTTCTCAGGCGCCAGGATTGCCTCCGTTATGTTATACGCTTCGACTTCGCCTTCAAAGTCAACTGCGAGTTCGTTTACTACGACCCCTGCAGCCCGGAGACGCAAGGCGGCTGAGGACCACGCTCGGCTGAAGATATAGGCTGAGGGACGGGCACGTGTGAGATTGTACGCGGGAGGGGTGTTGTTGCCGAAGATTACAGAGACATCTGTTACTTGGCCGGTTTGTGTATCAATGAAAGGCCATGTAGTGTTTTGCCAGCGCGGTTGTTCTCGCACAATAATTTCTTGATCATTGGTGATGAAATCAGCACGCCCGGCTTCGACTGTCTCGTAGACCAACTCGGCGTTATCAGCAGCAATTTGGACTACGTTGACGGCAGCAGTCAAGCCAGCCGTAGTTCTTCGCTTAAAGTGCTGATTGCCAATGCCAATGCCGCGTGTTTCAGAAAGAAAAGCAAGACCCTGGCCTAGAAACACGGTGACTTCGCCGCGTGTATCGGTGACGAAGTCCTGCAGACGAATGCCGTTTCCATCTTCTGTCTGTGAACCAACCACATAGCCGTTTGTTGTCAAATTCTTACTACGGAGGGCGCTTGCAACTTTGGGTACGAAGAGGGATTCAGCGAGAAAGCGAATGTCGGCGTGAACATTTGGGTTTTTGAAGGCTGAGAATTGGTCGTCCTGCAAGGGTACGTATGTCTTGTTCTCGGAAACCAGTTCACGTCGGGCGGCGTACTCATGGCAGTCGAGATGAACGTGAGCGTTGAACTTGAGGTTTAGAGCCTTGACGTCTATCGTCTGTTGAGATGCCATTTTGGTGTGGTCGCGGTTCGGATCGAAGCTTGTCGCTAGTAGTCGCTGGAAATAGGCTGATCCGTCGGGGTTATACCGCGGTAATACCATAATATCGAGCTTCTCTAGAATTGAGAGCGTCCATTTAGGCTCGGCGTCCATCTTTCCAAGGAGCGCTAGCAAAGCCTCTTCTCCCGCTGGCTCATTACCGTGGACACCACCCTGCAGCCACACGCGGACCTTGTTGGTACCGTTGCTGCTCACAGGTGTTGTTTGCAGCAATGATTTGGACGTTGAAAGAACGACATATGGAAGTGAGCGACCCTCTTCTGATTTGAAGACGGGATTATGATACGTCATCCAGTCATTGCGAGATGCCAGTGCCCATAGGAACTGCTCAAGTGATTGCTGAGAATTCGGCGCAGAAGTTCCATTCGCAAAGCCCCGAACGACATCGTCTGGATGAAGGAATGCAGGCGAGTAGAGAACGCCTTCGGGATCGGGAAAGTTTGCCGCAATGACCTCAGGGTCCTTTTCGAACGGGACCTTATTGCCTGCGTAAGATAACTGCGCTGCTGCGCTGCCGACGAGGGCTGTGATAGCAATGTGATTCATGGTTGTAGCGTGGTCGCTTTATTGCCAATGTTTGGGTTAGATTACCTTTTTGTACACAAGCATTCCTAGTCAACGACCCATCAATACACACTCATTGCCGAGTCAAATATCAACCTTTGCCGATGCCAAGCACCGACCGCTTCGTCGCCTATTTGCGAGCTTCCTATCTCGACATTAGTACAATATCCCATGTCAATTCTATCTGATTACCTTACCTTCAGCGCGGGGAAGGTCTACAGCAATTGTCAAATGACATGCAGAAATGGCTTAACCCCGCAATTGGTCAACGTCATGCCAAGCACTGGCCCACCTTTGTTCTCTTGGCTTATCACTCGCCCTCCGATCACGGATGGAAAAGTTGCTGTGTTTTTGGTGTTGCAGCAGATTCGCATTTGTTTACAAAGTCACCCGTCGGTTTTTTAGTCACCAGAACCGGTATGGGCGGCAGGTGCAAGTCATTCCAAAGCCCTTACGAAGTTGGCTCAGGACATGATGTGTCCAACCCCACATCCCTGTCTAGACCTATCCCGCGCTATGTATTTAAGTTTATGTAGCTTATCCCAACCTTGTTCTAATTGGGGCTATCTGAGACAACTTTGGGCGAGACTGGATAAAGTCGAATTGAAATTTATGTAAGAATCCAAGATCCGGAACCGTTGGTTACCCATGTGAAAATACTCTGACATACACTGACAGACAGTATGCTTCATTCCCTTCCAGATGTAGGTGTTCAACCAAACCTAAACCCCTCGGGGAAGCTACAAGGACTGCTTACCACTAAGAGGTTTTCTTGAGGCTTGAGCTAGTCATGACGGTGGATTAACAAAGAAAGTGGCATAATGTTTGCGTCAAAACAAAACTGAACTGCTTTATAGCTATCGACCTATCCTTGCAGATCCGACCATCGCGAACAGACTCAACATATAAAACAGTGACAAATCTTGACATACCACAAACATCTCACTCATCATCCTCATCATACCAAGACCTCCACCATCCAGGCTTCCACCGATCAAACGCTGCAAGGACAATCGACCCACTAGCAACAATCGCTGCAATCTGGCCAAATGACCGCACGTCATTCTCCGGGTTGGAGGAAAAGTCGTCTGGCTGAATCCACCCAGAGTTTGAAACCCACTCCCTGATTCTGAATACATGCAGAGCAGTCGCAATGTGAATCCAGCAGCATACTAACCAGACACCAAACCACAAGAGGGAAAGAAAACCAGCAGACCAATATCCAGACGTCTCATCACCATCTAGCGTGCGGATCTTCCTAGCTGGCCCAGATGTCCTGTAAAGAACCAACTGGTATAGCCTGAAAACGCTGGAGCACAGAGAGGCGGCAATGATTGCCTTGCTAAAGTTGTGGTAGCTCATTGTGGGAAACGCTTTACCAACAGTTCCTACCAACCCTGTCTGGTTTCCTATGGTGCCGTTCAAGTCGCTGGAATAAGTCATGTTCAAGAAACACACAGCATCTAGCAGTATCAGGCTGTCATTCCGAGAGAAAGGGGGTTCGTACTCCGGTAATAAATTCATACCCGATTGTTTCTCAATCGTTTGCCTGATAAATGACATAACAACCCCAAAGCAGCCAATCCGGATACCACTGGCTACAGGAGAGGCCCAGTAGTTCCGCACTAGTGTAAATGCCAGCAGAAAGCTGACACATCCAATAATACTCAGGTTCATGGCAATGTCGAGGTGGTACTGAGAAGTAGAGCAGTTAGTTCCCAGATGGAAGCTAAGAGCAAGAGCAATCGCTAAGAGAAGCTGGGAATCGTGAATGCAGAACAGCATTGCCTCGAGGACCTCGTAAGACCTCTCGGGGAAAGAATTGAGCTTAGCATAGTTCACAGTTCTCTCTGGTCCAATCTTTTCTATGATCCATTCCTTGGTCGACCGCCGAAGCTGCTGATGGTAGGTCGGACGTGGGCCACTCGTCTCTATATCGACGTAAGATGCGTCGTGTGGAGGGTGTCTTCTTTTTCGTCGTCCAGACTGGCGTGGGCGATGAGCCGTTTGTCTTCCAGTGTTTGGGCCAGGAGGCGCCTGGTATGTAGAGTATCCAGGGTCGTAACCCGAAGGTTCAGGTGGTCCTGGATGAGTAGAGTATACAGGGTCATTAATGAGTTGCACGGATGAAGATGTCGCTTTGGAAGGCAAAACAGATGCTTGGGTGCCAGGCCAGTCTTTCCTGGGCAGCAACTGATTTGGACTTGGTACTAAAGTTCGAACCACGGGATGACTAGTATTGTTAGCATTAGGAGCTACTCTTGACTTTCATGTTTCGTGCTTGGCCTTACTTGTAGGTGAATTCGACTAGCTTAGGTATGCGGTCAAGAACCAGACCGACAGTAATAATGAAGGCAACCAAGAGTCCGACGGCGGTACCTACAACCAGAGCTGTAACGGTCTAGCTTCTAGTAAGAAAACGAAAGTAAACAGATTTATGAGGATGACTTACACCAATGCCGGCAATATCTGGGTCGGCCTCAAAGCTGCCCCTTTCCACTCCTCCCAAGGCCAAGACCGCAGAGTTGACGCTGTCAAAGTCAACTGTGCAATTTGCCCGCTGGGAGCAAGCGTTGCCCATTGTAAGGTGATGGAAGATGGATAGATGATAGTCGTAATGATACTGACTGATGGAACGAGCAAGTTGTGCCGTACAAGAATCGGGACATGAGTCGGCTTTTCTACTTATTAATTCTTCCAAGCTCAAAATAAGGCTCTGTAAACACAAATCGCTATTGGTTAAAGAACACAACAGTTAAGAATAGATGTGCACATCAACTCAGGCGCTTATAGTGGGGCTATACCTAATGGCTGTTACACTTTCAACACACAAAGAATCAGGCTACGAATAAAATCTCTCGTAGAAACCATCAGTTACATTCGGTTCCAGGCTATGCAGTTCAGCCGCTTTCGCTTATAGGGGCTGCGCGTCCAGGCTACGAATAAAATCTCTCAGAGATTCCTGACCCAAGGACGATATTATTAGATTCCATAATCGATTGTCTATCATTCGTCTTACCTGGGGTTACTCGGGGAGAGACCTTCGCAACTTCTTGCTTTTAGGCTGGCAACCCCTAGATTGGTTAATGATGCTGCTATTGTAAACAGTTAAGATTCCAACAGCTTCTACGAATAAACATTTAATCAAAACAGCCACATGCGCTTGCAAACATCTGCGGCAGCCCTGGAAGTGCCGCGGGACCTTAATGCAATTTATAGCTGCAACCGTGACCTTGTGACACGGTATTGCACTACAAAGTATAGTGGCCCCTGGCTGTGATCAGACATGAAAGGTCTAGACGGCCTGACAATCCGCTGCCTCCAATCCCTGCGTTTTATCTCAGTCAGAGCTCAGATAAAAGTTGAACCCTGAGGCAAATTAGTTTGTCCAGACCAAAGATTATGGTATCTCGGAGCCTCTTAAGATTCGCCAGCCCAATGCTAGACCCTCGTATTCAGCGAAGACATCGCAGATACAGGTGTTCCTGCAATTCTGGAGACGCATTGCTGAATACGAAGGCGTGTAAACAAGAGCCAAGAAATCTCCATGGGACTATTCTTCTTCCGTTACTTTTTCCACAAGGGAGCTACTGTAGGCTTGCTAACAAATTCGATCGCCTCACTGTGTTTGGGGTAGGGAGTGAATTCTATTACACCGGAGCCTAGACAGAACCAGCCATTCATTTCCGAATCATGAAACTTTCTAAAAGCAAGGTCCAATTTTAGCCGGACAGCTGCACTGCCGGAGGATCAAGGCCCGAGCCGTCTGATTAAAGCCAAGGAAGATCCTGAAGAGGAAAGAAAAATTGAGATCTCCGCATTATCGACCACATGGCATTAATGCCGAACAGTTCAGCTCAGTAAGATCACTTTTCGGCTATTATCAACAGCGCAGCATCGACTGCCCCGCACGAGGAATTTTTGTATTTAGCCGCTCAGATACAGAGGTTAAGCGGCCAGTCTTGGTTAGGCGGTTTAATTTGGTAGGGGAAGTCAGGGGCCAGGACTTTAGCCTGAAACCAAATGTTGTGTTTCATAAGATATCCCGGCAGAGTGCAAGATGTAATTGCCCGTACTAAGTACCATCAGTGTTGGCTTGTGACTCCAAGACTTAGGATAAATAGCGCAAGAAAATAGTTCAAGCGGGCTGTCTTGGAGGCATCGCTGCTAAGCAAGTCCACCGTCTTATTTAAATAGTGTCTCGAGGCCCAGGCTGCTAAGTTTGATACCCCAACAGTTCAAGCTCAAATCCTTTCAGCATCTTCGAGTTTCTTATTCTCTTCTCGTCTTTAGAAGGTAATTTTTCTTAGTCTTACCGAAGATGAAGTCTTTCTTCAACATTGCTATTGGCCTCCTTCTCTCGGCGGGAAGCGTTGTGGGCGTCCCTGTTGAGAACCCCATTGAACTCTTCAACCGTCAGGCATCTCCAGGTGCTGTAATCCAAAAGTGCAATAAACCTGGCGTTCTTGCACTGGCATACGACGACGGACCAGGGCAGTACACTACCCAACTTCTTGACATCCTCAACAAAGCCGGTGCCAAAGCAACCTTCTTCTGGACCGGTACGCTTTATGGCTGTGTGTACAACAGTCAAGCTGCCATCAAGGCTGCTTACAATTCTGGTCACCAAATTGCCAGTCATACCTGGACGCACCCGCAGAACTTTGGCAGTCTAAGCGTCGATCAGCTCAAGCAAGAGATGCAGCGCTTTGAACAAGCCATGGTTAACATCATTGGCAAGAAACCTGCCTACATGCGGCCTCCCTATCTCGCCACGGGTGGCAACGTGTTACCTACCATGAAGTCGCTCGGTTACAAGGTCATCACCGATGATGTTGACTCCGGCGATTGGAATGGTCAAACCGCGCAGCAGAGCCAGCAGAAATTCCAGCAGGCTGGTACCAGCGGAAACGGTCATATTCCCCTCATGCATGAAACCTACGCCAGTACGGTACAGACTCTCACTCCTTGGTTGATCAACTGGGCGAAGCAGAATGGTCTGAAGCTTGTGACTGTCGGTATGTGATAGAACTCGAGATCATTGGCTTGAACGAGATGTGCTAATGTTTATACAGCGGAATGTCTCGGCGACGCTGGTGGCGCATATCAAGCTGGCACTTTCAGTGGTAACGGGCAGTCCACATGCTGAAATATGATACCGCGCTTTGAGATAGAATGGAATTGTTTTTATATTGATGCGGGACTCACGCCAAGGCAGCAAGTAAAACCTGTGCACCTGGTAACACTTTCATTCAATAATTGGAAAAGCTTTGAAGTATTAGAATCTACATTCCAGTAAAGCCATACTACGCTGGTGATTTTATGCTGGCAATAGACTGCCCTTGTACAATACGATGAAGGCTTTGTAAATAACGTTGTAAGATTACCTAAGAGCATTCATAAACACCGATGACCCTTTTTATGTCTTAATAGCTACCTTGGAATACACTGTGTCATAGAAGTCTTCCCATCTGGCTCAATACAATCTCGACTACAAGCACTGCGTGGGATAAAGGATGATTCAATTGTCACACTTTAATAATCAATGCAGTACATACATGGTCTGAAGTTGACTCAGAACGGAATGCTTTCAGAGCCTTTAAAATAATTCTTGTCTTGCTAACCAAGCAACATGCCCCGCCCCGCGCAAGTCATTGGTTTCGCTACTATCCTTCAGAATGATATCAGGTCTCATTTACGGCATACCTAATGCAGTGAATCATGCATATTGGTGGGGGTGGCGTCCGAAATCTAGATGTACCATATGGAGTTATTGGTGTTGAGTGAACATGCACTATGCACACTTAGCATGGGTCAGCGAGAAGAGACAAGGGAAAAGAGATGATATACCGTCCAGACTTAAAAGTTGCCCACGTCTCGTGGATCCTTTTCCCTTGATTTAAATTTTCTAATTCGTCGAGACCAGAATAAAGATCTGTCCTTCCCAAGAAAACTTGCGGTTTATTAGCAAAAAGGTTTCCACCGGGCGTGGCCAATTTCTCGAGTTGATACGGTATTTCTGCCATCTGGTGCCTAGATCTCACTGGTCTGGAATAAGCACCTATCGAAAACCGGTTGTACTGACAGAATTATAAACCTTTTTGCGCTGCCCTAGCTATTTTCAGGTCATTTGGTGACCTTAATCCTTATCTTTCTTAGGCGAAATCCGTCGATTAGCATTGTTTGATCACACTCCAATGACATCTTCCGATTACCATTAATATCTCTTTGCACATACGCGTGGGGGTTCTATCAGGTGCTAAGACCACACAGTCCAATCCTGAACGATAGCCGACGCCAAGTATTCCACGACTCTAACACCACGAGTGGACTATTTGTCCTCGAAAGCCTGCTCCCGAAAGGCCTGCCGAGCTTGCTAAGTACAGCTGTCTAGCACATCAGAGGCACAAACACACTATTAAAACCTAGTACTTCAATGGGATTTCTGCCAAGGTATAGCTCATGATCAAACATGTGGCAGTAAAAAAACCCTTGGTAATGGCTCAGAGGCAAAAGATAGATCCAAGTTCGACAACCTCCGTACGGCCGAGTGTGTTTTGCCAACAAGAGTGATAGATATCAACTTGCATAACCCCCACAAATTCCAGACAGCAAAGTCATGTGCCAAGCAGCCACATACGACATTGAGGACCGAATGGTCGCCAAGGTAGTGTCGAAAAGATATCACTGAGTGGCAGCCTGTCTCACTTACACCACAACTATTCGCCGGTGTAGGTCCAGTCAAATGCAAGTGGGGAAATACATATCACGCCTCGCATAGATCGGCAGCATACAAGTATCAAGCGTCGGGCTGCAGCAGATACAACCTCTCAAGCAGGCATTCAATCCAAGAAGAAACAATCCCGCGAGCTTCATAGATGCTGGAATGGATATTTCTACAGAATGTATGTGGAACTCTTTCCGTGTCATTAAATCAAGACGACCAACAAGGGTGATGGGGGGGCTATATTTTAAATCCATAGTACCCCACTACCCAGCGGTTGCATTCAATGGGAGTGGTTTCGATCAGTTACGCCTATTAGCTATGCAGTTATGCGCCACAAACTGCCGCAAAGTCGGCAGTGCATCTGTGGGTTGATATAATCAGAGGCGGGAAATTCGATGGTCTTCACACTTCCGCTACCTACCACAGGGTGATATGGGATGGTTGACTTGCCTGGTTATTGTCAAGGGTATCCTGGCCAAAGAGATTGTAAGAGATGCAGCACGGTGAAAATGCAAAGGCGTTGTGGGGACTCTTGTACTGTCTCCCGCTAGAGTTTGGTTTGGGGGCTGAAATCTCAAGTATAAATAAGTCCCACACCAGTCATTCCAGTCCGACTACCCAGGTCATGATTGACAACCCGGACCTTACCTTGTTTTGAGATTTGTCAACAGAGTCATGGCGTTAACTACTCTACTCGATATAGTAGCGGTGCTTCCTCTCTCGGTGCTGCTGCCAGCCTTCATTCTGACCCTAGTGAGACTCGTCTTTATCTGAAATTCAGACCCGAGTATTGTGGATGCTAACTCTGATCCCGTCGAGTTAACTGCCTACCTCTTTTTCAACGTCGTCTATAACCTCTTCTTCAATCCATTGCGAAAGTTCCCTGGTCCAACACTCTGGGCCATCTCTATCGTCCCTTACGTATACATGTGTCTATCAGGCGAAAGTCATCGGACAATACTACAACTACATCAAAAATATGGCCCCATTGTGAGAATCGGTCCCAACGACCTCTCCTTGAACCACCCAGATGGCATGAAAGACCTTCGCGGCCACCGAAAGATTGGAACTGGCGAAAACCCCAAAGACCCAAACCTCGCCCAGTTTAATGCTGACAACATAATCGGGGCTAACCGTCAAGACCATCAGCGTTTTCGTCGTGCTCTTGCCCACGGATTCTCAAACCAGGCCATGATGGATCAACAGACCATCATTACAGGTTATGTGGATAGTTTTATCCAAGGACTGCAAGAAGAGTGCGCAAGTGGTATGAAATCTCTTGATATGGCGAAGTGGTTTAACTTTACCACCTTTGACATCATCGGCGATTTAGCTTTTGGTGAGTCCTTTGGGTGCCTAGCTGACAAGGAATACCACCCCTGGGTCCGTCTCATCTTCGAAGGTGTCAAGGAGCTGGCCTTTCTCTCTTGCCTTGCTCGTTCGCCTTGGTTATCAAAGCTGCTCATGTTTATCGTGCCAAAGAGTACGTCAAACAAGTGGGCCGAGCATAGAGACATGTCTCGGGTCAAACTACGTAGGAGGCTGGCGCTAGAGCAGGACCGTCCAGACTTTATCGATGCCATGAAGAGAAGGACAGAAGCCTCTAACAGTGTAAGTTATCCCAACCCCTCTTCCCTTTTTCGATGTTGCTTAGTGAAGCTTACTATTCTTTTATCAACTAGGACATCTCATTTGAAGAGTTAGCTTCCAACGCCCAACTTCTCATTCTAGCTGGCTCTGAAACGACGGCAACATTGCTCACAGCGGCGCTCTATTTTTTGACAACCCACACTGACAGCCTGGAGAAACTTCTTCATGAGGTGCGATCCACATTCAATTCCGAGAGCGAGATTGACATGGTCAGCGTACAAAGCTTGTCATACATGCTTGCTGTCCTCAATGAAAGTCTTCGCCTGTTCCCGCCAGTCATAAATGGCGCTCAGCGTAAAATCCGCCAAGGAGGCGACACAATTATCGGCCAGCATATCCCTGAAGGAGTGAGTTCTACTTTGCGACCCCGAATCCATTTTGGCTGACTTTCCTTTCGAGGCCTCCGTCGACATTTGGCAGTGGGCCGTCTACCATAACCCTGATCACTTTGCGCTGCCAAATGAATTTGTCCCGGAGCGATGGTTAGATGACCCACGTTTCGTAGATGATGCAAAAAGGGCACTTCAACCCTTCTCCATGGGTCCACGAGAATGCATTGGCAAAAAGTAGGAAGGCCTTTTTTTTCTTCTTCTTTTTTATCCTTTGCTGTTTTCCCTTACCTTTGATCGGCATTGATAGTCCGGTGGATTCATGAGAGACCCAATGCCTTTCCAGATATACCGTGACTAATTTATCTCTAGCCTGGCATACGCCGAGATGAGACTAATTCTTGCTCGATTATTATGGAACTTTGACATTCGCTCAGCTGCTAATAGTCTGGGTTGGGAGGAGAAAAGCAAATCTTACTTTATCTGGCAGAGGGGACCACTCGATATTTTCTTGACGCCTAGTGATTGCCAGAGCACCTCATCGAAAGGGGATTACAATAGGATATTTTAGACTCAGTATTAGACAGATAAAGATTGGGAGAATGATTAAGGAGGTAACAAGACACGAGCTTTGTTTCTGACTAAAACTACTACTTATCATTGCTGTAGGCCTCAAACAAGGTATGAGGGTTTGCCTTAAACCTTTGCAACAATCATTTCTGGCGATGAAGGCGTGGAGTTTTGTACAAGCAGCACGCACATGCCAAGCTATCACAAGACCAATGGAGAGGCGGCCTTTCTTATCGAGAAATTGGAAAGACTAGCGAGATGGATCCAGAAAAGTGGTTCAATCAACGTCGAATGCAGATCCGAAGGCCTCATTTTGTTTCTATTCACTATCAATTCCTCTCCATTTTGTAATCTGTCTTTGGTTCAAGGAATATAAGGACCGCGATGGCTCTAGTCAGCTGACAGTTCACTACAGTCTACAGCCCACAGGGGTGATAAAAGCCTAGACTAACACACTAGCCACCTGTGGTGCCAGTTGCTCAGTCTTAACAATAGACTCTGAGGGCATCTCA
>JABEXW010001094.1:0-22053 GCA_013266185.1 Fusarium sarcochroum | reverse complement strand
TAAACAGTAATGTCAACCGAAGCTGATGAATACTTTAAACTTCAACTTTATGCATCGGTAACGCAGATGTGACTCAGTGCACTGGTTGAGAGTTTGATAAATTTCACGCAAAGTATAACCATCAAACCTCCTATCAACTGAGGTTACTCATTTCAGCCCTGCAAAGAAAGCCCGTGTCAAACATAGGGAACTGAAATGGCACGCATGGGATAGAAGTGGCGATGAGAATGGATGATTTAATCGCTGAGTGACCTGGGCTCCCGAAGCTAAGTAATAATATCCTTGAAATTGAAAACTTGAAGTAATTCCTTTAGGAACTTAGGGTTTACATTCGCATAAACATTATTGAAGCTTAAGAAGGTGTATGGAATAGAGTTAGACTTCTGCATCGCACCTTTGACTACCTATAGCTTACAAGCTGGCTGGGCTCCAATAGAGAGCAATGCGCCTCGAAATAAGACAAAATACCAAGCTACTACCTTAGAATACTAGAAGTGTTAAATATGCATCATTATAAGTGGTCTTTCCGGCTCACAAAGTAACAAGCCAAAGTGGGCCAGTCTTCGAAGTTTTGTGACGAAAGTCAAATGCTAGATTGATATATAAACATGCAAATAATTCAAGACAACGAAGAAATCACAGCATCCTATTACCAAGAAGTTCTACCCTCAAGAAGGAGGGCCTCGTCTTCGTCTCCCCCGGTTGGGGCCATCTGGTCGTTGTGCCAACACATCGAGGAATATCGGATCGTTTCTATCCACGTCGATATGATCCAAAAGAACATGTCTGTATTCTTGTCAGCTAGCCTTCTTCTCGGTCATGGTTCGCGTGCACGGTGCACTTACCTCGCCAAGTTATCCGGCCTTGGGTATTTATTTCCACGATCTGGGCAGAAAGGACATACATACCCCGGTGAATCATGCACCAAGCTATGGCGGATCATCTCATTCCTCCTCTTGAAGCCTCTTCCGCCTTCGCTCCTCGGGCAACCTCCAACAGGGCAGTAATGTGGTCTTGCTGATGAATGGATGTTCATGTGAGAGTTGAGAAGGTATTGTGTTTGGAAGGGTGCGGCGTTGCAACCATAGTACTGACACTTGTGAACGCCCGAATCTGAATCACTTAACTCAACAACAGTACTTTCAGGGGACAGACCACGTATTTCCTCAAAGGTACTTCGAAGGGACGGTAGCCTTTGGGATCCGGTAGGTATGTCCTCAGTACTCACGTTTCCCTCATTGGATCGTATTGTGGGTGCTTGGGGTGTTAAAGGAGGTAGTGGACCGACTGGTCCAGAAGGTACCGCACGCTTATGTTCTTGCTTTGCATTCTCCCGTTGGAGCTCAAGTTTGACCAATGCCTCTTGCTCAATCGTTGTGTCTGCGGATCTGTGAGTCTGGGACTTAAATCTTTCGAGACATAGACAAACTCACTAGACTCCATCCTAGAACTGCTGAATATGTCCTTTACTTTCTCGAAGCCTTTTCTCACGCATTGTTCAATCTTCCCTCGGTGGCGGATGATATTGCAGGCGGCATCCGCTTCAGAAATATGGACAACTGATCTGAGATGTGCAGTCAATACTTCCAAGTCGTCGGTGGTGTCCTGGCCGATGAGTATGTCTGTGTTTAGATTGTCCAGAACATAAAATTCGGGACTCATTAACTCCGTCACCGATTGAAACTCTTTCAAATCATCGTTGCAGCCAATGGAAAACGTAGGCTGGAAGACTCCGGACGTGAGTCCAAGACTGCCGTCTGCAAATTCCAGATACTCATATGCGGGTGCAACTGTAAATGTACCCTGCGGTATGACTCTGGGATGCACAAAGTTCAGGTCCGAGCCCGTGTCAACGGCAGCATGCCCAATGAGGTCGTTGAGACGACAAACGATGTTGCGCTTTGGTCTCCCCACGCTGTTGACTCGTAGATTTTGCATGCTGGGTATGACTTGCTCCACAAGGCGATCTGTGTGCTTGTTCAAAGTCTCGGTCCCAAGCAAGAACTCCATTCCCATAATCATGGGAACAGCGAGGGTGTTGAATACATAAAAGGTACTCTCGACGCAGGGGGTTGGCGGAGGAGTTCCGGCGGCAAATACACACGCAAGGATGACACAACCCACCGGTTGCACAATCTTGCCGTTGGGGAGAGAGAACTCTTTCACTCCAGCGGCTATTCCTATCACTTCGAGTTTGAGCTGGTTTACCAACTCTAGAGATATGATGTTTTCTTCAGAACCGCTATCAGGACATGCCTCGACCCTTATATGGGTGGATTGAGTGAGTATCTTTGGGTCGGATACAAAGAGAGGTAGGACGTTTCGTTTTCGTCGTCGCTTTCTCGAAAATGAGCTTGGCGGTGTTTCCGTCACCGTTTGATCGGGCGGCAAAGGGTTGTTGAATTCGGAGGTTGCAAGTTCCCATCCATATCTTGGGCTCATCTGGTGGACAAGAAACGCATCTTTCCAATTTGAGAGGCTGTTTTTGTTCTTCTTTCGCTGTTTATCCTTCCGTTCACTGTCGATCGTACGCTGTCGCTTTTTATCTCTCAGAGCTGGGTTCCATGGCCTTCCCTATGTAGTAATACTTGTTAGCATACAGTATGCTTGGTGAACATGCTTCTGGGGCTGAAAGCTTCCTCACAAACTCAATCACGTCCTCGAGATCTGTTTCCTCCTCATCCGACACGTCGAGTGTGTCGGGCTCTAATCGTACGTGCGATGGCCGAAGCAGTGGTGAATTGCGAGGCACGACCTCGTCAGGGTCATAGTAATGAGCATAGTCCATTAGGTTGGTGATTACTGGGAGATGAGGACTCGACGATTGTTGATTCAGCTATGGCTCTTGATCAGGCAGAGTTCAAAAGACGGGGTAGGGGAACAGACAACCAATGCTCAACCCGTGACTTTTCAATCGCCAATCACGATTCTACAAGTGTAGGGCGTTTCGCAAGGCGTTTCTGACTTGCATAAATTAGCACGTGAGTCCAATTGTAAATTGGAGTAACACTCACAGCCTGATTTCGGACAACACATGCGCCTTAGCTAACTACAGCATCACCTGGATCCTGCTAGCCTCCGACTTTGGTTAAGATACTGATCCTATCATCTCAACAACTTCGTTACTCCTCGAAGGGAATATCTCCTGTTTTGGTCTTGCCACGTACAAGCAGCCGAACTGTCAGCCGAGCATGAGCAACGCGGGGCAGAAACACTATATCGACGGATTCCCATCGCTTGCACACTTCATTGCCAGCGACAGAGACGGTACATCTGCGATATTCAAGAGATTCAATCGGTTAGCTGCAAGAAATCTACTCGTTCTGCAAAGCGAACTAGCTGAACTACAAGCAAAACTTGATTCGTACGATGATGCAGATAAAGTGAGCAGAGAATCCTTGCAGAGTCTTAGAAATTGGGAAGACTATAAAATCAGAAACGATGAGAACTCAGACCGAAGAGTACTCCTGCGGCAGATTCAAGCCACTTTAAAGGACTACAGTGAGAATCATAGCCCCAATCCTGATACCGTCTTACAATCTCTAGGAGAAGCCATCATTTTTGAGAGTACTCTGGCCGCAATACCGCCACCTGATAGGAAAACACTCAAGGCATTCCGCATCAGCTTTTTTCATGGACGTCCAGAAGAAAGCAAAGACTTTCCAATGCTTGGTGGCTATAGTTCCACATTATATGATGATCCCGATGACCTCTTGGTTTTACATACCAGAGAACCACCAGATAGACTGACAACATTTGTGCAAGACTACTTCGGCTTCCTGTTTGAGGTGAGACTTATGCATGCTATTTTAGAACGATAACACTGAAACTCAACTAGATGTCCGATACTCATGCTACGACTGAGTCATCAATAAGCTATGCCTCTGGGAAGAAAATCGCCACCTTCATTTCATACCTGAGCACTATTTTAGCAGCCCTGCTCCTCATCGGCGCTATCCTTGTCCTCTATAACGTGGAATCAGACAATTTAAAGCTCGGTTTAATTGCCCTCTTCACAGTCATCTTCTCAGCTAGTGTGGGCTTATTGACTAACGCCAGAAGGGCAGAGGTATTCGGAGCCACAGCGGCGTAAGTAAAACGGATTCGTTTTTTGATGCCATTGCTGACAACATTAGATATGCTGCCGTTTTAGTTGTGTTTGTTAGTGGAGACCTAGGGAACTAGGCACTTGATACTGCATCTCACAGTAATAACTCTTAATAAACAAAAGTCATAGCCCAGCATCTCAACAGTCTACGGCAGGGGGTCAGTGATACTAGTCCATTTGACATCACAGTTAAGGCAGTTTGGATTTTCCATGAATGTTTTATTACACGCTGAACGTGTTGCCGATATTGTGTATTACCGTGGCTAGCCCAAAGTTTGAATGACAGTGCTACACACAACTGCAAGCTAATACATGGCTAACAAATCAGGATTCTATGATATAATCGTATCTTAAATTGGAAGGGAGGGCCTCCCAGTCTAAATCGCCAAAAGATAAACCACGAAACTCTTGAAATCAGATGACTCCTGTTTGTAGTCGAGGTAGGTGTCGATTCATCCATATTACTTAGTGGGTGACAGAGATGGCGAAAAAATGGACATTTGACGGGCTATCTCCCTGGTTATAGTTACCGGCCTTGAAGTAACTATCCGGTTCATTGAGGTCGAAGGTGTCAAGCTCCTGAAAGTCTCCGCCGTTGATACTGACAGACAGCTTGCTGTTCTCATATCGAATCTCGTATTTGAATCGCTGACCCTTGGGGACTTTGGCAAGAACGCCGCCGCGGTCCTGACTGCACGTACGGCATTTCTGGACGCCCGCCGCGAATTCACCCTTGGAATTGTAATACAGTTCCATAACAGGCTTGCTCGAGATGGAATCGTCAATGTGAATTTGACCAACGACAATCTCGTCATCGTTCTGGTTGACAACAAGATCAGCCGAGAGCCGATTGCGAGAGGCCGAGGGACTCCATTTGTTCGGGTTGGTTTCGCGCAGCTCAGTGCGGCAGTGCTTGCTGTTGGGCGTGGTAACGCACTCAGAGAAAGCCGGGACCTTCATGACCAGAGCACCGTCTTTGCTGTTGGTGAAGAAATAGTCGAAGTTCTCGAAGCCATCTTTGCAGCCTTGGAGATCAGCGCTGGAAATGGTTTGGGGCTTGCCAGGGCTTCCAATGGGTAGCTGCAGCTTCCAGTGCGAGAGGTCAAAGTTTCCACCGGGGGCACATTTGGGATCAAGTGCAGCAACTTGTGGTATGTTGATGAGGTTGATGGAAGAGGCCAAGAGGCCGGCTGAAACTATCTGAGAGAAGAACTTGACGGTCATGGTTGGTTGGTCGATGAATCAGTGATTAGGAAAGAAGGTTGTACGAAATCTATGTCAAGAAACTCTGTGGACTCGATGTTTCTTTTATACTTGAGAAACTCGGCAAATGCGTCAGATAGACTAGACACCGGTGGGCCTTGCAGAACAAGTAACTCATTGGCCGCTTCATGTCATCGTAGCATCCATGCATTGTTGAGCTATAGCTTACGCATAGCACTGTCGTAAGTTGCCTTGGAGACTCGATGCACCTTCCTTGTTGAGTCGTAATGAAAGGGCATAATGTAACACTGTATATCAAGGAGTTGAATCGATGGGCAGAACTGATCCACAAGATCGGCAGCTAAGCAGGCATCTGCCCTTATGAGTTTCCAAAACAAGATATGTTTGAACTAAGACGCGGCTTTTTTTGATCTTCCGTCCGCCGTCTAAACTAATCCTCGATCGCTGTATGGACATGATCGCCCCATGGTGATGTACGTACATGAGGATATTCAGAGGTATCCGCGACCCACCTGAATGGTTCGCAAGCCCCGCTGCTACTTTCACTTGGCATAACGCGGCACATTGCTATCTTCCGCTCCGTTGGCCTGTGCGAATTAGCTTATTGTAGTGCCCTATTATCAGGGTTTGATGTCTTGATTAACATTCTTTTGGGTGCTCCCAGAAAGGAGGACTATAAGTCAGGGCAGCCAGACAGTAGGTATAGTATATAGGAGCTTCACTTTGTATAAGATTATTATCATTTACCCCTGCAGGCCAAAGACACTGCTAGAAATATACCCTAGTATGAACAGATCTTAACCAGCTCCTTTGAACTCTTACTCTATACCTGGGCTTCTAGGACTTGATCGCGGACTGTGTTTACAGGCCGCGCCGAATATCACTTATGAATGGCAAAATCCTTTGATCCCATAGCCGACGATCTTAATCCGCAAATGGATCAACAAGATTACTGCCAAGAAAACAGACCAAGTGCGCAATGTGACTAGCCATACCGTTGCTCTTGAGTCCTGTATTGCTAAGTTGCAGTCGTCTCTTTAGGAACGTATATTGGCTTTAGTGCTTACAGAGTCAGTAAACGCAGTCATCATTAATGCAAAAGCTGGACTCATTCTACGGAAGCAATTGTCGGGGTCACTGGGTATAAAAGGAAGCAGTTCGCCTTTCAGAAATTCTGAATCATCTCGAACAACAAACACTTTCCAGTTCACACTTCCTCTTCCTTCATATTTATCTCCTCTCAGTCTTGTTATAAGTCATCCCCAGTCGACTCACTATGTAAGTCTTCCCAACGCTGATGTCTGAGAATAACCGGACCTCTACTAACATCCTATAGCTACAAAATGAAGGCTTCCGTCATCTACGCTGTCGCTGGTTGGGCTGCCTCTACTATGGCCAAGGGCATCAACTGCGAAGGCAGCAGCTCGTGCCTCGACCAAGGGGGCTTCTTGAACCCTCTAGCTGACTACATCACCGACAACATCAACGGCGTTGACCCCAACTACTGGTACGCCAACGGCGAGCAGATTGCTTGTAAAGCACATATCTGTGCTTTCTTGCAGAAGACCGAAGGAGGTGCTCCTGGATCTTGGGTCAGGGACGCTGTCCTTGCCATCAAGAGGCACGGATGTAGCGCCTGTGGCTCTTACCCTTTCTTCGACAACGATGTCGACAAGGGAGAGCTTACTGTCAACTACGTTAAGCATGGCTGCGGTGATGGTGTCTGTATTGGTGCTCTTAACCCTAAGAAATGAGAGGGCTGAGTTATTCGGAGGTTTTACATTCATCCAGGTCCAGTTCTTGACTTGATGCCTTGCTTGGCAGACTTGGGAATTCGTCGGGATTGCAGGAAATGTCAAGTAGGGCTTTTGGAATACATATTGTTGTGCCTAGACTCATTTGTGTAAACACGTGGAATGTGATTGTACGGGCATTGGGTTTGGCCCAGCTTTTCAGCTCGCTGTCTGGATGATTCAGGATGACGATATGAAGCGAATACCATCTCCCTAAACCACATCATACCAGGCCATAATAGTATGATGTAGAATGCGAATCTCGACCTAGGGTCTTGCTCTTTTTTGCCAGCTACCCTGAGTAGTCGTTACTTTGACCTGTGTAGAGCCTGAGGCCTGTGTACCAGCACATACATATATGGTGGGAAACGCGCCCGGGTAGATGACAAAGATAGACTAGCCCCCATTATGATAGATATATTTATTATTACTTGCTAGCGCTTACACTACGGCCGACGGAAGGGGTGGGCTTCTGTATTTAACACATACTCATCCAGACTCACCAAGTTCGGGGGTGAGAAGATGAGGTAGAAATACTTAAGGGTCTCAGATAGCCAGAAACTCTATAATCATGTGTTAGTATACTGTGTTGAACCGCTGTAAATGATTGACTTACCTCCATTGAGTCGGTTTGGGCGGTCTCTGTATTGACGACATCCTCGATAGCCGCGTTGGCATGCTGGGTAGTAGTGAAGCGAGTAATAGCTTGAAACATCTCCCACGCCATATCCTGCCACTGAGGATCAGCTGTGATGCGATACATAATGAAGATGCTCTCGATGGCTTCTGGACGGAGGAGATATCTCGGGTCCCGGGCGTGTCGGAAACCTTGGGGGATAGACTCCCGCTCAGGCATCCAGCGCTTCTCGTCGTATTCGCACTGATCGAGAGTCGGGCAAGACACGAGGCTGAAAATCTCGGGCATCAATCCTGTTGGAAATGCCTTATAAGCCCAACCGCAACCTCGTGTGAGCCTCTGTCCTATCTCAACGTGCTCCCCAATGTCTAAGAGCTTACCGCCTAAGGCAAACATGCCTCCAGCAAAGCAGGTGAGATGCTGACTCTCAGTAACCAACTCAATATTGACATTATCGTTGATGTGAACATCGCCAGAGAACAGAATGTCGTCCTGCTCTGGCAACATAGGTCGGTAGAGCAGATTCTTTATCACAACGTCCATAGCCGTACGATACATAGACTCATAAGTCTCATCCCCGCCAAGTAACGCATGCATCTTAGGCAGATATTCATACAGGGAGTCTGCTAGTGCGCCGAGCGAGAAAGTGTTGTCGCGTACTAGCTCGTTCTGAAAGTCGAGGCAGACAGGCCACATGCCTGGCAAGAGCGTGTTGTTCTGTGCTCTCACTAGGAACTGTGTTACGCGATCTGTGGCATCATAGAACTTAGGGTCACCAGTTATCTGGGACAGTCTCGTGAATTCCATGACCAAGGAGCTAGGGGATGCAGAGGGATCGTGGACGCCGGCTACCTGTTTTCCGTTCCGCGCGTCGTCGAAGTTAAGCCAGAAACCAGGAAGGCGATTGGGAGTATCGAAGGCGACGTACAACATCTCGCCAAGTTCGACGGCCTTGTTAAGTAACACTTCCTCGCCACTCAGCTCATACGCGCCAAGAAGACCCCCAAGGTGGCGAATCGTCGTCTCGAACAAGTTGATAGCACCTTCGTGAGTCTCGCCCCAGTTAAGCGTAGCAGCCGCTTGAGCAGCTTCATAAAATTCGTCCTTGAGGCCCATAATCCACAAGGTATCCAGAGAGTCGACCAATGTTGCCGCCCAGCCTCCGAAGTTATCCTTGCCTTGAGTTGAGATAGGCATCAGCTCGTCTTTCATCCAGGCATACTGCTTATATGACCTATAACTGCGTAGAAATTCATCACGGACAGCCTTTTGACGGTCCTTAGTAGCCGAGTTGTAGTCAAATTTGCCCCGTTTAGCCTGGACCTGAGGCAGCTTGCGAGGCTTCTCGGTCGGCAGGGGCTTGATGGATGAAGGAGGATGAAATTGGTGCAAAGTTGACCAGTTAAAGGAACTTGGGACAAATTGCAGGTGGCTCGTTGTCGATGCAGATTGAGACGTAGACCAAAGGTGCCAAACCAACAGTAGCCCAACGAAAGAGGCGACCAGCGCCTTGCGTGATGATGGTAAAGAGAGCGAGATCATTGTGTGGTAAAAGGGATTTGGGAAAGGAAAACTCGACAACTCGTCAGTGGAAATGAGAAACCCTCGGGCTGGTATGTACTTCGTCCCACCTGGCAACTGAGGGGAATGGGGGATAGTGAACCTGAGAGTTAAAAAAAGAAAGATGTCCACGATAATAATAACCGAGGCGGTTAAGGATATGTAGAAGCCCACATTACATGTCGAATCACAAGGCGTTGTTGGTTGACCCATGCATCTATATCCCTGTCAAAACAAGAACATGCACCAATCATGAGTTTCGTCCCGACAGCGTGGAAATTACTTCTGCAGCGAAGAAGGCCGGGCGCGTAAAAGACCTAAAGATAAATGGAGTATATAGAATCTTCATGCTGTTGGCCGTGTTTTCATGCGGTTGGTTATGTCTTCACGCTGTTGGTCGTGTCTTTATGTCTGAGTGGGCTGTTGGCTGGGCCAGGTAACGAGCATGGGGAGTTCTGGCTGTCCTGTTACTGATATTACTCGAGAAATCCATTCCTCTTTTCTTCTGAATTAGTTCTTTGCTTTAAACCAAAAATGCGTCCACTTCTGCCTTTATTGCTGGCCGTTTCGGCGAGTTGCGCCTCACTGTGCGACACAAAACCATTGTCTCTTCCCATCCGCGATGTCCAAATTCTCCCCAACGTTAAAAACTCTTTTATGACCGGAATCCCCGCAAAAGTTGGGTCTCGCGAGCAAGACATTGTACTTTTACCTTGGGCGTACGTGAGCTCACCAGACCTTATATGTGACCACTTCTTACTAACTCACCAACCTTTTGCAGAGAATTAAACAATACGTGGATATACGATGAACAGCCCTATTGCGATAAGACGGTCATCTGGAACGATCGAATCTGCCAAATCCGAAGAGGCAGGCTCTTCAACGAGGAAGAGTCCAAGTCTTTCCAGAAAGCCAGCGACATTGGGGATGCGGGCGGCTCTACGGACGAGGTGAGCTTACAAGGCTCGGAAGCAGGAATCAAGAAACTCGTATCAACTAGCCTTGCTGGCACCGATAACATTACCCTTGAGGGAGCACCAGCCGTGGAAGACTTTCCGATTGGGATACCGCGCCTCAAATGGGATGCTGGTTACACCATGCTTCACCCCCTCGGTCTGGGTTCCAACTCAACGTATCTTAACGCCCTGAAGGCTGCTGGGACGATCAGTTCGCGAGTGTGGTCGATCTTCTGGGGAAGAATGTGGGTTAAAACGCCCATCAATGGTTCCCTAGTGCTCGGGGGATATGACGAAGAAAAAGTGATTGGGAAGAACTATACTGCGCCACTTGTCTATGATGATTATATAGGCTGTTGGACGGGGATGAAGGTCACTGTCTCAGATATCCGGGTCAACTTCCGCGATGGATCTGACAGGAGTATCTTCCCTTCTAACACTGCCTTACCATGCTGCATAGTCCCGCAGAGACAACTTCTTCTCGAGGCGCCAGGCGCGTATGTATCCAAGTTTGAGCAAGTTACTGGATTCAACCACACGGACTTCTCCTACGGCCTGCACTGGTCAGCTCGTCTCTTCGACGATGATAAAGCGTGAGTCAATCCCGCAGCCTTGGCTATCCAGTACCAGCTGACTTTTGGTTAGATTTGATGGCGATATTACCTTCCACCTCGACTCAGGCCTACAAGTCAGGGTGCCAAACGACCAGTATATCGTTCCCTCCGTCGACATCGATCGCAGTGGAGCTCGAGTCACTAAGCCAGATGTCAAAGAGCTCTTGATGAATGGTGTTGCGGACCAGCCTGCGACATTGGGCCGCTACTTTCTCACCGCGGCGTATCTTATGGTAAATCATGATGCAGGAACCTTTACGCTCTGGCAAGCCAACCCATCGGAAAAGAGCAAGCTAGTCCGAGTCTTTGATGAGGATACTGCGGAGAAGTGCGGTGAGGACGCCAGCGGGATAGTCCAGCCAACTGCTAGTGCAACGCCAGCAGAAGGAAAAGAGACGATATCAACCGATGACTCGGAAGCAGCATCATCTCCCTCCGGAGCGGTGATCGGCGGAGCAGTCGCCGGTGCCGTAGTTGGACTAGGTGTGATGGGCTTGGGAATATTTCTTCTCCTGCGTCGAAGAAGAATCGTCAAGTCGGCGAAGGAACAACCACCAACTGAAATACAGGTAAAAGACGAAAAGGGTTTCTCGTCGACCTGGTCTCCGCCACAGGAGATGCCCGGGTCTAAACCAATGCCCCCAGAGATACAGGGACAATCGCACTTTGTGTATGAGTTGGATGGCAATGTGTATAATCCGAGGTAGGGCTAGAGATAATTAAATGGTATGTAAGTTAGATAGATTAGAAGCATGTCAGTATTTCTTTGAGATTCAAATATGTTGTAGTTTGAAAGAAACCCCTGAACTGCCCTTTGTGAAAGCGGCAATTAGTTATGTCGGTGTACACGTGGTAAAACAGTTTAAGCTTATATCCCCCTGCTGCTTCACAGGAACAGGATAGCGCATAATTTCTCTCCTTTTGGCAGTCGTCTAACTGTCTCGATCAGGCGAAATAATCTCGCTGATCAAGCTGACAGTCATTCGTATAACCATGTAACCGCTGATTGGTCATATGAACTCTGTTGGTGGCTGCACACTGTAGTTTCTGTTTCCTAATAGCTTCAACCACGTCTCGCCAAGCTTTGTAACATTTCAACTGTAGAATTTATGTTTTTGCCATATCTAGAAGTTTTTAATGCATCACACTCGGTAAAAAGGCTCTTTGTAAGCCACTTACCTGTTCGTCGTGACACCCATGACTACTCACAGCCTGATTCCCAGAAATTGCCCGTCAGGACTCAGGAATGAGCCCGTGGTTGACTGTCGCCCTAAACACAGAATTGTTATTCTAAAAAGGACGAAGTCATCGTCAATTGTACTTTTTGGGAGTAATAGGGTGTCATTCGGTAGGATTCATCCGGAATAGCCACCTCTTCAGCCCCAAAACCCTTACACCCGCGCGCCTATGAGAGTCCGTTCATCCCATGCATGACCGTTCGACTATTACAAGTGCCAAGCGCCAAGATAAGATAAGTAATCCCTTTAATTCTCCGTCCGACTTGCTGTTTAGCCTGAAGAGGTACACACCTATTACCAGACGAACGGTCGACGAGCTGAAAACAAGGGGCCAAGCGCAGTGCAACCCATCACCAAGCAAGCAAACGAGTGAAATACTGTGCTCATACTGCTTATTTCCGCCTTGTGGTATTTCTTGGCTTCCAGAAAACTTCCGTATCGAAAATCGTTGTCTCGACGTCAGCATGGTTGCAAGTCAGCACAATGCCCAGCCCAGCCCAATGTGAAACATCCGCGGAAATAACTCAGTCTTATGGCCAGTTACCGGCGAGTTTATCCTTCTATACCATAGGAGCTCGATAATATCGTCAATCATTAAGATGCTTCAACCCCAAATGTCAAGTTTGAACCGTTCGTCCTACACCCTTGAAACGTTTGTTCCCGGTCAATTGGATGGGAAATTGTCTCCAAATAACACTTGGGGGGTTGAGATTGAGCCCCCCAAGTAAGCGGACAAAGAGCCAAACCCCGCAATCTCGGCACCTTGTTCAGAGGGAGGGCGACATTGAGCCCTCCCAAGCAAAGTCATGCGTTAGATCTGGCATATCGGATGTGTTCCAACTTCCCCAAAACGAACACGGGATGATCAGCGCTTTAAGCATAAGCTCAACCAATGGAAGTCATCCAATCTCACTCCAGTCGCGTGCGAGAATCCATCAGCCGGTCCGTTTAACCGTTGGTTTGACCGAGTGAAGTCCTCGGCTCGACAATCCGTTTTGGGGGATTCTCGACCAGGGCTGTCCTCCGCGAGCGAATCGCTACTGGTGATGCGTCGGCCGCTTCCTCTATTCTGTCTACAATGACACATCGCAATGCAACATTGACATGCGGTCAAAACCGCTGCCAAGAGTTATAGGGCCTGTTTCGTGCGGAGACTCCACAGATCCACGTTTCCCCAGACGCCTTGTAAGTTAGAATTAGCCTGTTATACGGGGATTTCGGAAATATTACCGTTAGAATAAACTTATCTAACCGCAGGGGAAACAGATAAAAGTATAATATGATCGACGATACCCCAACAAATGTTCAATCTGGTTCTCCAGCACTAGACGGCCTTTCGAAGCGCCCCCTTGTACATCGAAGACCCCATAAGCAGCGTTCCTGAGTCCAATTCGTCAAGATGGTGAACGTAGGCAGCGCCGCCGACCCCATCGTCACCCGCCTTGTGCAGGAGGACAAGGTACCATGGTACAAGAAGCCAAACCTGCGGCTTATGTACCTATGGTTGTTCTTCTGCTGTATGGGCGTGGAGATGACCTCGGGATTCGATTCGCAACTCATCAACACTCTACAATTTGCGCCGACTTTCCACAAGTGTACGACTGCGAACCTGGTTCTTCTTTAGCACTCGATGACTGACTTGTTTTAGACCTTGGTAATGGACGAGTAAATGCAGACGGCGACTATGCCATCGAACCAGGAATGCTCGGTTTCGTCAACTCTTGCTACCAGCTCGGATCTATCTTCGCTGTGCCTTTTGCGCCTTGGTTTGCTCAGCGATTCGGTCGACGATGGTCCATCATGCTTGGTTCTGGTATCATGGTTTTCGGTGCTCTTCTCCAAGGTTTTGCTCAGCACTGTAAGGAATTCCTCTGGAATGCACCATATGATGTATTAACTGGATTCTAGTGGCCATGTATATCATCGCACGTATGATTCTCGGAGCTGGAATTCTGTTCTGTATTATCTCTGGTTCCGCCCTCATCGGAGAGTTGGGTTACCCCAAGGAACGAGCTAGATTGACATCGCTGTTCAACTCCTCCTACTTCATCGGTCAGATTTTGGCTTCCGCTATTGCCCTTGGTACCACCGGCATCAAGAACAACTGGGCTTGGCGTATCCCTTCTCTGTTGCAGATTGTCCCATCTCTGCTCCAGATTGCTACCGTCTTGTAAATACGGTCCTTCTTCTCCTCATATTAGCGCTAACGGTCAAATTTTAGCCTCCTCCCTGAATCTCCTCGTTTCCTCATCTCCAAAGACCGAGACGAAGATGCAGCCAAGATCCTCATCAAGTACCACGCCGAAGGCGACGTCAACTCTCAACTCGTCAAGGCCGAAATCGTTCAAATCCGCGAGACTATCCGGACAGAAATGGAAGTTTCCAAGCAATCCTGGCTCGAGCTTGTCCGAACCGCCGGTATGCGACGCCGTTTTATCGTCACCTGCTTCATCGGCCTCTTCACTCAACTCTCTGGCAACACTCTTCTGAGTTACTACTCGGGTGTTCTCTTCGGAATGATGGGATACACCAGCAACTACGCCAAGACCCGCATCAACCTCGCTTACGCATGCTGGGGTTTGATCAACGCAACAATCATTGCCCTCGTCGTTACTCGATTCAAGCGTCGACACATGTACATGCTTTCCGCATCTCTGATGTTGTGTGCCTTCATCGCTATGACCGTTTCTCTCAACCGAATCCAGGCTGCTCCCGAAGGTACCAGGAACCAGGCTGCTGGTATTGCCGCTTTGTTCTTCTACTTCGCTTACTCTCCTACCTACAACATCGGAAACAACGCTCTCACATACAGTAAGTATTTGACTAACCACACTTATGATACCGACTAACATGCCTTCCAGCCTACCTCGTCGAACTCTGGCCCTACGCCCAGCGAAGCCGTGGTATTGGTGTCCAGCAAATCTTCGGAAAGCTCGCCGGTTTCTTCTCGACCAACGTCAACTCGAAAGCCCTCGATGCGATTAAGTGGAAGTACCTGGCAATCTACTGTGGTTGGATCTGCTTTGAATTCCTCATCGTCTATCTTCTTTACCCTGAGACCAGTGGCCGCACCCTTGAGGAACTTGCCTTCCGTACGTTTCCCCATAAACTATTTGTTATAAACCACAGAGCTAACCAGTTGCTACTACAGTGTTTGAGGATGATAAGCTCAACGAGAAGACCGTCGCTGCTGTCGAGAAGCAGATTCACTACGGAGATGAGGGCAAGGAGGAGGGCCACCAGACAACCGTACAGACCAGGGAGGTTGCATAAATGATTAGTCGTTGAAAAGGGGGACTTCTTAGGCCTGGGACTTTGTTATCATATTCAGGACAATCCTTCGAGAAGAATTTCAAAAAGAAATTTGCAGTCGTGTGATCACATTGTACTTCTGATCCTTTATCTGCGTAACTTTGCTGTAAAGGCAAGTAAGTGATAGAGTAAAGAATTGAACAAATGGCATGGGGACGTGCATGAGTGATTATAAGATGCGGTCCAGTGACGACATCGCACATAAGCTATAGTTACTTTAGGTTAAGAAAACAAACATTTGGGAGTTTGTTAGGGTAAATCAGGCAGATGCAATATAGGTCATATCAATATTTATATGCGTTATAGTTTTATTCCTACCACATAGCCCCACCTTTCTGCCTAAACGATCCCCCGTTTATCAGCAGCCTCATCTGTATCAGCATTTCTTCTTTTACCATCAACATCAACCACTGCGAGCTCACCATGGATCTCGTCCATCTCCCTCCCGAGCTCCTTGCCGACATCTTGTCACTAGAGGGCCCCTTGACCAGGCAAGACATCAAGTCGGTCCGACTAACATGTCGCGCATTATGTCAAGCGGCCACGCCCATCCTCTTTTATCGCATCCAAATATCTCCTCTCCGTCAAGATCTTGAGGCCTTCTTCAATATCGCACGGTCGGACCTCTCACACAATGTCCGTGTTGTTGTCTGGAATGAGTTAAATGGGGATCTGTCCGCATTTGACCTAGAGACGGGGCACTATATAATCGGCAACAACGACGATGCTTTCTTTGAGAATCTCATTGCTGGTGCGGAAGACCTTTTCTGGATTAAATTCTTGGACCCAGATCTATTTGACCCGGCAATTTCCTCTCTTTCTGATGATCCCACTCTCAACAGGATTATAGCGGCGTTCCAAAGAGCAATCATCAGCGAGATGCCAAATTTACATACTTTGGCCTCCAGGCCTATGGATCCCCATCGCCGACTCAAGATGCCCTGTTCGGATTATCCTATGACCGTCGAGGCTATAAGACTTTTCATAAACAACAATGAAAGTAAATGCGTCTACAACCTCGGCTTTACAGCCTTTCTGATTCCTACCCTCAAAGCCCTCGCAAAAGCACCTCAGCCCAACGTCACCCGGCTGCTCTACGCCGATGAAGGTAATGCGACCAGAACAGCCCTAACTCGTCTCAAAGTCGAAGACTCAGAAGCCTTTGCAACTCTCCAACATTTGGATCTCTGTATCGGCGGTCAAAATGTTGATCCCATCGATTTGGAAGGTTTCCTGGCTTGCCTTGGCAACGCTCGCAACCTAACCAATCTTGAGCTATGTCAAGAGACAGTCTGGCAAGATTTGCCGTTTACTCTCGACCTCCTGAGTCTGATTCCCACCCTGCCTTATCTCACCGAGGTGTACCTCAAAGAAGTCCTACCGGCTTCGGCATCTAAGGAGTTTATTGGTCGACATGCGGGAACTCTCAAAAGAGTCACAGTTATCCTAAGGGATGATCCAGAGGAAGATGATGACGAGGATTACGATGTTGACGAGGCTTGCGGTGTTAACGAGGATTCCGATGTTAACGAGGATTCCGATTTTGACGGGGATTCCGATTTTGACGAGGATTACGATGCTGGCGATGGCGAAGGAGGAGGAGGACAAGAACTCATTAAGCAACAAGTGGCGCTGGGATTGGGGACGTGATGAAAACAGCGGGGTTTGGTTCTGGCAAGCTCCTGACACATACGACCACGCAACGGACAGCCACGAGACCGAAATGTGGCACTTCGAACACAAAGGGGAGCATGCATACGGCCAGTATCCGTTGGAATATTGGGTCGATTGGGATGATGGTCCCAACTCCGAAGATAAGGCAACACCAACACCATACGGCTGGGGCCTACTACACTTTTTGCCACAAGTGGGCGAAGTCGGCAGCTGAATCCCGTTCGAGGAAAGGGAATATAAGGAAATAAACTATAGTTATATTCTAGAGCCAACCACCGGTCTATAGTACCGCAAGCCGCTTGATAAAGAATTGCTGGAATATACCAGGCAAGAGAGGACTATAAGAATTAGAAGCCTGAAATGTCCAATTCATTTCGCCGGTTGCCCCGAAAGGTCTTGAAAAGACTCATGAGAGCTCTCGCGTCGCTTGAAACTATGTAATTTATGTTTTGCGTCTCTAGAGTTAATAAGAGGACTGCGTCAACAATAGCAAAGATCACGATTTTTTTCACATTATAAGAGGCGCCGCTTGAACCTGGGCCTGCCAATCAGCTAGAGTTATGGCCTGGGTTGGCCGTTAGACTAATAGGCTAATCAACATCCATTGGGCAGCTCTGGATAGTTGGTCGAAGATCTACGTTTAGTCAAGAATTTCTATCTTCTGAACAGATTCTCCGGAGGGCGCCTCTTCCAGAATATTTAACTTTAACTGGCAGATATTAGCCGACGGAATAAACACGCAAGAAAGATTAATTACCCGGCTTGATTATAGTATGTGCCTAGGACCTGAAATAAGAAATACCCCGCAAAGCACACCCCGGACTTCGCACGGATACGATAGAATTCATGGACTGCCAGTTCAACTCCGGAGACTAATATGGCAGTTGTTCCCATTAAGATCATCGATCTTTTCCACATTGGGGGAGAATGGAATAGGCTGAATTGACTCTAATTCCCCCACCACTTGCGAGAGTTGAATTGGGACATTAACCTGAATCTTATCTATAAGTAGGTCATCGAGGGGTCACTACGAGCATGACGTTAGCTACAAGTAGTCTATATAAACCCTAGATGCATGAATTGCTGAAAAGTGAGACCCAGGAAGTTCCTGCAAGTCAAAGTCAACAATCCGTTGTTCCTCATCACCATGGGACGATTTCTCGCCAAACTAGGCCTAGGCTTAGCTCTCGTCACTAGCAGTTCGGCTGCCCTCGATGGCAGTCGCTTCTTATGGTACAAAGAGCCTGCTACGAATTGGGAGAGCGGTGCATTACCAATCGGCTGCGGCAGACTGGGAGCAACAGTCTTTGGCGGATCAAACGAAGTCATCACAATCACCGAAGACACTATCTGGTCCGGCCCTATCCAGCATCGTATCCCTAAAAATGGCCTAAAAGCCTTTCCCAAAGTTCGTGAACTACTTGTAGCAGGCAACATCACCGAAGGTGGGCAATTGTGCCTCAGAGAGATGACGCCTGTGGAGGAGTCGCAACGAGCGTTTAGCTATTTTGGAAACCTGAATATCGACTTTGGACATGACGATCCTGAGAACTATGTTCGTTGGCTTGACACCCGACAAGGCAACTCTGGAGTTGAGTATACATACGATGGAGTTAACTATACGTGAGTCTACTGGTATTACTTAATGTGACTATTCACTGACGGGCTACGTTATAGCCGCGAGTATATCGCAAGTTATCCTGCAGATGTCCTTGCTTCACGATTCACTGCAAGCAAGGACGGAACCCTCAGCATCAAAGCCAGCATCAGCCGTCTAGAGAATATTATATCCAATAAAGCTTCTGCAGGGAAGAAAATTGGTTCAATCCAGCTAAAGGGCTCTAGCGGACAGAAAGCTGAAGACGATCCGATCTTATTCATCGGCGAAGCCCGTTTCGTTGCGCCAGGAGGTTAGTATTCTCATCAATCTGCAACCATGTCGCTAACCTTCAAGACAGCTACCTTGACTGCATCCAAAGACACTTTGACAATCAGCAATGCTACTGTGATCGACGTGTTCTTTGATGCCGAGACCAATTATAGATATCCTGATCGAAAGAAACGAGAGTCAGCAGTTAATAAGAAGTTGAACGCCGCAATTAAGCAAGGTTTTGGGAAAGTCAAGAAAGAAGCACTATCTGATGCAGGCGACCTCCTTGGTCGGGCTGATATCAACCTTGGAAAGTCCCCTGATGGTCTAGCCGATCTTCCTACCAACGAGAGAGTTCTGGAAGCGCGCGCTGATACCAGCGATGTTCAGCTCGTAACCCTTGCTTGGAATCTTGGTCGTCATATGCTCGTTGCCGCATCGCGAGACACCAATGCCGAGATCGACATGCCTGCCAACCTCCAGGGCGTTTGGAACAACAAGACCACAGCCGCATGGGGCGGTAAATACACCATCAATATTAACACCGAGATGAACTACTGGCTGGCGACATCCACGAACATGGTCGAGACGAACAAGCCTCTCTTTGACCTTCTAAAGGTAGCTCAGCCCCGAGGCCAGGAAATGGCAAAGAAGCTGTATGGCTGCGATGGAACTATGTTCCACCACAACCTCGACCTATGGGGAGACCCAGCACCAACTGATAACTACACATCCTCAACTATGTGGCCTGTCGGTGCTGCCTGGCTCGTGCAGCACATGATCGAACACTACCGATTCACCGGTGACAAGGACTTTTTAAAAAACACAGCTTACCCATATCTTGTCGACGTGGCCAAGTTCTTCGAATGCTACACCTTCAAATGGAACGGATACAGAGTAACTGGGCCGTCGCTCTCGCCAGAGAACGTCTTTGTAGTACCTTCGGACATGACCGTTGCTGGAAACAAAGAGCCGATGGACATCGCCGTCTCAATGGACAACCAGCTCATGCACGACGTATTCGCAGGCCTGATCGAAGCGGCAGAGGTATTGGGCATTGATGACAAAGATGAGGATTTGGTTGCAGCAAAAGAATTCCTACCATTGATCCGACCGGCTCAGATTGGCTCAGCTGGTCAGATTCTTGAATGGCGACAAGAGTATAAAGAAAAGGGCAATGGACACAAGCACCTCTCTCACCTGTACGGCCTCCACCCATCAGCTCAATTCTCTCCTCTTGTCAATGCAACACTAGGCAAGGCGGCCAAGTTATCCGTAGACCGACGTGTAAACGGTGGATCCGGAACCACTGGTTGGAGCCGCATCTGGCTCTTGAATATGTACACGCGCGTCTACTCTGGCGATGACGCCTGGAAGCAGGTTGTCGCATGGTTCGCTACGTACCCGACGACCAGCCTATGGAACACCGATAATGGACGCGGTTTTCAGATTGATGGTAACTATGGTTTTACCAGTGGAATCACAGAGATGCTGCTTCAGAGTCATGCTGGAGTGGTTCATATTCTCCCAGCACTTCCAGCCAAGGCGATTCCCGAGGGAAGCTCAAGCGGGCTTCTAGCAAGAGGAGGTTTTGAGGTTGACAGCGAGTGGGAGGATGGTAGTTTCAAGAAGGCTACTGTCAAGTCGCTTATTGGAAGTAAGCTGAGCCTCAGGGTTGGCGATGGTGGAGACTTCAAGGTCGATGGTAAAGCTTATGATGGATCGATTAAAACAACTAAAGGGCAGAAGTTGGTCATCACGCCAGCTTAGATTCCAACTCCAGGATCTGCGATGGTGGTATATAACAGTATCACAAGATGACAAGATGGGTGGGCAGAGCAGCTCTGAAGCTCTTGTTTGGTCTATGCACTTTAGGGGCTGTCTCGGCGCAGGCCAGTGCTTGCAAAGTGTAGTGTATTGATATATGTGAAAATCGTCTTGGGAAGATAACCTTGACGAAGCTCCCATAGTTTTTGGTTGTCCTCTGCTGTAAAGTTAATACTGAACATAACTATCGCAACAGGAGGTTATTTGTCGTCGATGGTAACTAAGAGCTAGCTGCTAAGCAGAGACTACATATCACCCTATGTGGTCTTGACTTGGTTGCTAGTCGTGTTCTACACCACCGTTTCTTGGTCTGCTTCCTGGGTCGCTAAACAACGACCAAATCTGCGTGGAAATACAGACACAGCAGCGCCGTGATGCGAGGAAGTCACCACTTGGTCGGTGAAGGAATCGACAGGAGGATAAGACGCAAGGGCTTTGAATGTATTATCGTCGGAGGTGGAGCGAGGTGCATAGACGGACTTTTCGGGGGTCTGATGAAGACGAGACTGCTCAATAGCAGTGTTGAAACGGCGGACAAGTCTGTTAGGGACTGGGGTAAAGACATCCTTTCTGCTACCCTTGCGAGTGCTAGACTAAGGAATCACGACAAGGGTTACGATATGGGTGTTATCCTTCCCAGCCCTCTTAAGTTCTCGCCAGAGCTTGCGCAGGCCACGATTAGTCACAATCAGAAGCGAATAACCATCTATATGCGTCTCTATTCACGCCAAAGACAAGAAGTGAACGGCGCTACATGTTAGATCAGCAGACCATATATCGACGAATTCGGAGGAGACAGTGCAGCACTTGAACAGGACTTGTGTCACCGTGTATACGTTCAGGATCTGTGGCCTTGCTTTCGCAGCACAAAATATGTAGTTCGGTATCTGTCGCCCTTCGTCAAGATTCGATTGTTGATAGATCTGTTCAAGAGATGCCGTTACCGCTGGTGGAACAACGGGAGCCTAAACTATGACATCCTTATCTGACGAAACGATTATGATTGGGTTTCGGGTCAAGAAGGTTTTCGATTGTAAAGATAGAATACCAATAAGAGAATGATTCACTTTCGAATTTTGATCGACTACGAATTGTGATTTCGCCTAGTGGGATACGTTGTCGAGGGAAATAGAATATCATCATAAGATGGTCTAAAATCTTCTATTACCTTTTTAGCTTTTAAAAAACTCGAACACATAGCTTAGAGTATCATCATAAGATGGTCTAAAATCTTCTATTA
>JABEXW010001092.1:0-21604 GCA_013266185.1 Fusarium sarcochroum | reverse complement strand
CCGTGCCATGAGGGTTAATCTTTTCTGTGCAAGCGCCCTCGGTGGCCTCCGCCACAGGTGGGAGAGGGAGCTCGAAGACTCGGATCGGCTCGGGGCTGGGTGGGCTTGGGATCGCCAAGAGGGTATGGCAAAGATTGACCGCCACAAGGGCGTATGATACAGATCTCATGGCGCAACTGGATGTTTACCAAAAGAGTAAGAGGGAGATGCAAGTAGGAGCTGTCGCCTAGGACAGGACTCTGAAAGTGCTTGTCGAGATACGAAACACATTCTCTAGAACAATGCCAGCTTTATATATGTTTCCGGAAAAAGTTGTTAACTGACTAACTAGACTGAATCCTCTAAGAATCCACAGCAGTGTTTCTTTGCTGCACGAAGTAAGCAACGTGGACTTTTGCTAGCTTGATTTAGACTACCTGGGGAAGCTGGGGTAGAAGCCAGGGTAGTGACAGGCACATCGACGGCCCCGCGTACTCGTATCAATCGCGAGATCCCATGTAGAGGCCGTCGGAATTCAATGTGTCAAATCTCGTCGGTTTGTTCTTGCCCGAAGTCAAGCACATGACTATGGGCTCGGGAAATCACTTTACGAGCCCCAGTTGCCAATGCAGAGAATGGGAGGCTGGATTTGAAGTGTCGGAGAAATGAAGCGCGAATCTCTTCCGCCTGTTGAATAACCGCCGACATTGACCAAAACCTCCGGAAGTTATGTGAACAGTCGCTTTGCAGCCCAGGCCCCGGCGGTTTTCTCCGCACTTCAGCTTAGGCTAGTCTTTGGTCAGCACCAAATTTGGCAGTCATGTATCTGGGCCACCCGTCTGACACCATTCTCACCGCCAAGCAGAGCGGCGTTTTGACTACTATTCTACAATCATTTGCTCAACACCGTCAGCAAGTCATCATGGAGAAATCAAGCTAATTCCCCATTCAAATAGAAAGTTGTACGCTAAGGCCGAGGGTATCAGCATACCATGACATTTTTAATTGTGCAAAGATGAGACTATCAGCTTTGCGTTTCCCATGCATTGCACTAACATCTTCGGTGCTTGTGAGATTAAATTCCCCACACCAAAGCCACGGAAGTTCTATGAACCGCTCGGAGGTTATCAAACCGAGAATCAGGCGATGTTGACAATAAGTGTAACTAACAACAAAAACCTGCGGCGACTTGACTAGCTAGATGCATCAAGTGCTTCGCATCCGCCTTTCTAAACGCGTACTCGTCACGGAGACCAATAAGTATCTTACGTCACCAAGCAGACTTCTCCATTTGATAGGCTAGCCCCGAACGGGGTGTCTTGGCAAGTCAGGGCCCGTATTCTCGGGTCATCTCCAAATTGCCACTCCTGGAGGTCACTATTAGTGTTAAGACCTGAGTTGTCGTGAAAATGTATTCCAACTCTAAAATCTTAAACAGAGACCAAAGGCATCGATCATGTTTCTTCACTTCCCCAGATTTACCACTGCAACGCATGTCATCCTCTTTCTTCTCAGGTCTTGAAAAATGGCCTATCCTACGGACAAACCCAACGACACCGTTGAGCATGCCGAAGCTCCCGTCGAGATCGATCTCAAGGAGTCTGAGGCCATTGTAGATGCTGCCAGCAAGGGTCAAGCGACATCTGGCTACGAGAATCTCACGCCGTGAGAGAGAGCCAAGACTTTCAAGCTTGCCACGGCTGCTTGCTTCTTTGCCGCTTTCTCGGCCGCCACCGACGGATATCAGATCGGCATCAACGCCAGTATCGTGGCCAATAAGGGCTTTGTTGACCAATTCGCAACAAAATTGGACGACGCGGGTGCTCCTTACCTTGACTCACCCATCATGACTTGATGGAGCTCTATCATGCCAGTCGGCCAGGCCATCGGGATGACAACACTCCCCTTCATATCGAGTCCTTTTGATCGCAAGACTGCCATGTACTGTTACTGGTTCATTTTGGCACTCAGCGTTATCACTGAGCCTGTCGCTCGTACTTGGCCCGTCTGGCTCGTCGCTAAGCTGCTTGCCGGCATAGGCGTAGGTTGTCTACAGTCGACTCTGCCAGTTTATGTCGCGGAGATGGCCCCTTTACACATCTGTGGCGGTCTCCTTATGTGCTGTAACTTCTGGTGGACGGTCGGTACGTTCTGTGCCCAGGTTTCGCTTAACACACTCAACCAGGCACACGAGGAGGAGTGGATGGTGCATATCTATACACAATGGGCTCAGATTGCCCTCATGTTGATTATATATATCTTCCTTCATGAATCACCAGTATGGTGCGTTGGCGTGAAGGACTATGACCGGGCTCGCAGGCTGTTGAACAAGCTTTACCGTGGTGTGGAGGGTTTCGATATTGAGCAGCAGCTTCAAGTTCTGATTCTTGCTGCTGAGCACGAGATTGTTGCATCTGAGCAACGCCGTAAGAGCTGGGTCTCCATTTTTAGAGGTGTCGACGGCAGACGGACTATTACTGCGCTCTGGGCCAACCTGTCCCAATAGTTCCTCGGTCTTACTCTTTTCTCTAGGTTCGGCACCAACTTCTTTCAAGAAGCTGGTGTGGCAAAGCCTCTTACTGTCAACGTTATCACCTCTTCGATCAATATTGCTATAATCATCATCATCATTTTCTTAGCCGATCGCATTGGCCGTCGATGAATGGCATGCAGCGCTACCACGCTTGAGATGATTTCATGTGCCGTGATTGGTATCCTCGACTTGGTAAAAAAGATCGACGCTATGGATTACATCTCTGTACAGTTTGCTTGTTTCTGGAGTAAGTTCCTCAAACCTTGACCCCGATTACTTATAATCGTCACGCTTGGCTAGTACTAATAGTCAACTAGACATTAGTATGACCGCCAACGGCGCAGCCATCACTTGTGTGGTCGGCATCGTAATGAACATCCTTGTACCTTATATGGTCGATGACAACAAGTGAAACTGGGGATTCAAGACCGGTTGGTTCTACGCTGGCTTTGGTCTTCCTTTCGTTATCGGCATCTGACTTCTAATTCCTGAGACTAAAGGGTAAGTTACGCAGCATCTTAGCATGAACAAGCACTAATACTAGAGCAGACGTTCAGCTGCTGAGCTCGATGAGCTCGATGAGCTCTTTGAGAGAAAGATCAAGGCTTGGAAGTTCCATAAAACCGAGACTGCTATACAGCGTCTTATCAATATTCAGAACCAGCTTTAAGGTTCTCAAGCCGCAGGCAGATGGAGGTGGTTTGCTGTCTTCAATGCGGGAGACATACTTTGAGTGGGCTCAACTTCGGTCTTACAATGACGTCGCTGTTGAATACTTCTGCACAATGATGCAGTTTAGGTGGAATTACTAGGTGGTGTCGTCAATATAGTATCAATACCTAGAAAAGGGATTTGCGTCACCTGGAAGCGATGTTCCTTTATGGTATCGCGGCGCATAGCTTCGAAGGTGTATACTAGTAACCTGCTCTAGGTAAACAAAGACAGTGGTTGAATTATATGTTGAAAGCTTATCTAGCTCTAACTACTTTTGAATACATCTATAGTTTCAAGGCTCGAGACTAGGAAATTAGGTAGCAAGCAAAAGCTGGTTCAACACTGCTTTCATGATTAGGCAGTGTTAAACATCGCCAGTCTTGTTCTTCTTAGTGCCTCGCACCATCAACCAGCAGTCTTGCCAAAAGCCAACAGGGCCTTCCTCCAGCGAAGCTTCATAAGCATCAATAAGAGGAGCCTCGAAGGTCAAGTCAACATCCTCTGCCCTGATGAGCTTGGTCTTCTTGATGAGCTTCCAGCTGGCGAACAGAGCTAGAACGAAGACGGGCATAAAGTAGGCAGTAACAAAGCCACTGACACTGAAAGGGACGAGAGATCGATAGCCATAGAAGACAATGATGATCAGCTCAAAGATCAGCGCAAACCAAGCGCTATACGGCTGGAACCAACCCTTGTAGGGCAGCTTGTCGCGGTTGAAATCTTGCACCTGACAGGCACGATGGAAGCGGATGTAGGTGATCAGAGCGGTAATATAGTAGATCAGGGTAGCGCCAGTGGCAAGGTTGATAAGCCATGTCAGAACTGTAGCGGAGCCGCTTCCAAGCTGCAAAAAAGCCAGGAAAGGGAAGATCATAGTGACGGCAAAGCAGTAGATCGGGGTACCAGACTTTGTGACTTTCCTCAGGAACTTGGGGGCATGACCCTCCAACGAGAGACCATAGAGACAGCGGATGGCGCTGTAGAAGACAGTATTTCCAGCAGCAAAGATTGTGGTAGCGAAGAGAGCAGTGATCAAGTGAGGCAGGCCGTTGATCTTAAGATTTTCCATGGCAATGATGTATGGGGAGGCGGCAGCGCTTCCAGTACTTCCGTTGCCATGGCTGTAGAGCTGCTCAAGGATCTTGTCTCTGGGTGAAATAATGATGGTAACAGCTAAACAACCACCGATAAAGAAGATTATGATACGAGCAAAGAGAGCCTGGGAAGCCTTCTTGACGTATACACGGGGATGCTTGACCTCGCTAGCCGCAATGCTGATGAACTCGGGTCCGACGCAAGTGAATGATGCTGTCCATAGAGCGGTAAGAAACCCCTCGAACCTTCCAGTGGCTCCAGTACTGAAGTATTCCAGGAATGGCTGCTCTTTCCAGTGACGAAAGCCATAGGCATCATGTTGGGGGTTACCACCACACATAGTGACCAGGGTAAACATCATGAGGATGGTCAAGAGCAATGCTTTGCCGAAGCAGAGCCAGAACTCAGCCGCACCGTAGACTTTAACCGCGAGGGTATTGATGGCACTGTGCGAGACAAGTTAGCACACATCTTGTAACCACTGAGCAGGGCTGTGGAAAGTATAACTTACAAATAGAGCACAATACAAGCGGCGACAATTGCTCCTGCAGGAATGTTTGGGCTCCAAAATGACAGAACAAGACTCAGGGCCGTGATCTCAAAGGGGACGATAAGGCCAAGGTAGATATAAAAGTTCCAGCCGCCGGCAAATCCAAGAGCTTGGTCGACCCAGTGACCAGCTAATCGAATGAAACCACCACTGACAGGCATGTAGGTTGTCATTTCGGTCATGCAATTGTTGATGTTCGCGAGGACGATGCTGTAGACGATGAAACCGAGGAACAAGCTTGCTGGTCCTGCAGAGTGTAGAGTGCTGCCGATACTGACAAACAGCGCCGTGCCAATGCCACCTCCGATGCCAAGCATGAAAATGGTTCGAATCGACATCTCGCGGTGGAGTTCGCTGGCGGTAGAGACATGGAAGAGCTCGCCGTTGCCATTGTCGGTGCCCTCAGCGTGCGTCGCATTGCCAGGTTTCTCCAAAGAGATGCGCCGAGGGGGCACTCCGGAGATGGGGTTAGTGTCGAGAACAGCCATCTCGGTCGATTGATGTCGATCGCAGACTAGAAATATTGAAGAAAAGAAAGAGATGAAGGAGATGAAGGAGAAAGATGAGTAGAGAGGAGCTGAGATGGGAAAAGCAAGTTCTAGGATACCCCGATTTTATGCAAAATCGCAACCCCGTAGAATAGTCAATAGATCCCGAAGTGGTGGATCCGGAGAAGAAACCCGCTGTGTGGGGTTATGTTGGGGTAACTGGGGAAATGGCCCTGATCCCGAGATCTCGGCTGTGATTATGCTGATGGACCCGAAATTATACTGATCAAAGTGTGGCAAGGTGGGGATAGAGTCTAGACTGGTACTTAAATCTCTCAGCATACCCTGTTTTCTCGCGTACCTTGACCTGATTGGGAATAAAGTCGCATATGGAAGCCGATGATGAGAAACCAGTTACTCTGGTTGGTTCAATACTATCAGGGGCAAGAGGGTTACCCCATTGTTGGCAGGGCTTTCTCAGGAACAAAAGGAGGTGTTGCAGTTCTAATCACTTCAAGTAAACTACTCAATTGATGTTTCCGGCTTCACGAGCTTCTGTCACCTGTGCATTTGCCATGCTGACCTTTGGTGTTCTGCGAAGTATGGCTATATTTTTCTTTCTTGAATGAGGATTTGCCTCCTGCGACAAATCAGATTTTTCATATCTGAATCAACTCAAAAGACTGCTCCCGATTGGCTGTTCGGTCAGCCTCTCCGTAGCGTCAGCCGATGTAAATGACGCTATAGTTTGGGGAAATAAGCTACCATGACGGAATGCCCGAAGCGCTCGGCATCACCCGAGTTCTCCCGGTTAAATATCGATTGCTAATTGTCTATTCAAACTGCTTGTCGTAGTCGACCAGAGTAAACCTGTACTTGACATCTCCATTGTGAAGTCTTTCGAGTGCCTGTCCAACGCCCTTCTCACTAACCGGAATGGTCTCGACCCAGCTCTTGATGTCCTTCTGGGCTGCAAGTTGAAGCATATCCAATACCTCCTGTCTGCTTCCCAAGTGACTGCTACCGATCAAACAGCCGTTGGTCAACAGACTTTGGGGACGAACCTGCCAGCCTGTGCCCTCGGGAAGACCAACCGCGATGAACTTGCCATGGACCTTGAGGAGGGATAAGTAGTCGCTCAGCTCAAACCCATCCGCCGAAGAGGCTGTACAAAGAATAAAATCTAGCTTTCTCGCACAACCCTTATTCCATCCCGGCTCCTTGGTGGCCAGGAAATCGTCAGCACCTAGGCTTCGAGCATCCTCTTCTTTGGCTCTTGATCGAGAAATCGCAATCGTCTTGGCTCCCAATGCCTTAGCAAAGAGCAAGCCGAAGTGTCCGATACCGCCGCTAAAAGAACGTTAACACAGCGTCGCTAGATTCCGGGGACCGAAGCCAACATACATGCCGATGATGCCAACAGTTTTTCCGGGGCCAACACCGTTTCGGACCAATGGTGAGTACGAGGTAAGTCCGGCGCAGAGCATAGGGGCCACCAACTCGGTCTGCAGCTCGTCAGGGATCGGAAAGGTAAAGTGCTCGTGCGCTCGGATGTGAGATGAGTATCCTCCCTGAGCCAAAGTACCATCAGGATATACTGATCCGTAGGTGTCTGGATTGGATGCAATTAGTAAAAAGTGCCGAAAGATTTAGTCAAGAACACCCACCCATCCATTCGGGGCAATATGTCTCGTTCTCAGTCTTGCAAGCTTCACATTCCTCGCATGAGGCAATCTGTGCGCCAACTCCGACACGCTGACCAATCTTGACGCTGGTGACCTTGCTTCCAACATTCACTACGTGACCAATGATCTCTGATGGACGCTTAGTGTAACCATGGCGAGTGAATTTCGGCTCACGAGTATGACATACCATGCCCAGGGATGATGGGCCAGTTCTTGTTTCCCCATCCTCCATTCGCTGTGTGAAGGTCCGAGCCGCAGACTCCACAAGCAATGATTTTGACATCGATATCGCGGTCTCCCAATGGCTTGGGTTTGAACTTGTAAATTGTGAGCTTGACTGTTCGTTGTGTGTACGATGAGTGAAGGAGGGGCGTACAGTGATTCGCTTAGGGCTGTTCCAATCCTTAGCAGAAGGAATGCCGAAGCCTTCGAAAGTGTCAGGGTACATGGCTGTTTGTTTCTGTAGAGATAGAATGGTTTCTTCTATCAAGGTACTAAAAAATGCCATCCGGGTTGAGAAGGTCAATTATAGATAGGTCAAGACTTGTCGTTGTGATCCTCCATTGACCAAGTAGCATACTGGCGTAAGTCTTTCCTCTCTGGGGAAGTGTACTTCGCGTCGCCACTTTTGTGCACATTAGTGTGGGCGTGATTTTGACCAGACAAGGAAAAGGTTTCGATGTCTCCATTAACGTCTATCAAGGCGGGGATGCGGAGGCATAAATTAGATGTGACAGATCATGGGAATGAACATGACATCGCTCACTGGGAGGTATCAAGGATAGGATTTAATCTCGGAACTACGAGGCACGGTGTCTACGAGATTTGTTAAGACCGAATTCCACTGAGAGCCGCAAAATTCATTTCTGGACTACTCATATCGAAGTTACTTTTCATATAGCAGGATGTAGCAAATGACAATAAACAAGGAGAAACAATTCAACTGGCATTGTTGCGCGAGCTGGGCTTCGATACCTCCGGGGTGGAGAATTAACTTCGTTCTTTGCTACCATTGATGATGGCCTCCCAGATATCTCAGAGCCACAAAACATATACATCGTACCTACACTAACTACTGCTCAGCATTCCTCAAGTTGCTCTGAGTCAATATTAAAGCCAAATAACAACAAAGGTTAAGGGCTTGTTCTCTGTTTGAAGTGCATAGCCTCAAGTTTGCATTTATTCCCTAGTCAGACTACTTAAGGTTGGCGTATCGCAGCCCAGCGCTCGAAAGCCGGGTGTTTTCGCCTAGGTAGCTCCCTGCTTCAAAGCATCCCCAATAGTCCTTGCTGCCTTCATCAACACTGTCTCATGAAATCGAGGAGCGACGACTTGAATACCCACCGGCATTTTCTCTGCCATGGCGGGAGAGTAATGGCTGTAGATATGAGCTTCGGTCTCGTTCTTTGGTGTGTACTCTTCCTTATTCAGTTCCTGCTCCTCATTCTTTTCACCAACAAGAGACGCTGCTGGTAAGGCGACTGCTGGGTACGATAATAGATTCCAGATGGCCGAATAGCCCCAGTATTTGCTTGTACCCAACGGGGGAGCAGTACCGGGCGAAATGGGAGAAACAAGAACGTCGATGCCAGCACGATTCCAATACGCCGCATAAGTCTGTCGGAAAGCGTCGCGCCTCGCCTTACGAACCTGTATGGTTTTTCCAACCAAATGGGAACTAACCTCGCACTCGTCCAAGATCCATTCCGTCAAGAGTTCCAAAGGTTCATTACCTGCCTCGCATGTTTTTCGGATATCGACTCCAGCATCTTCGAAGTAGTTTGCGGCGACGATCCTCCATGCTTTTGCGTGGTCCCAAGGAGTGAAAGGGATGAGCTCTATAGTACTGCTACTACTTAAACGACTTTTGACCTTTTCAAGGACTCGGCGTACAGGCGGCAGAGGGGTAACAACACCATCGTCGAGCATGATCCCGACACGAAGAGGCTTACTGGGGTCTAGCTGCCGACCGATGGAAGGACTCAAAATATCGCTAGGAATGAGCGATATGTCATCAATCCAAGGGTTAGTAGAGGAGTATGCCTGGCAGAAAAGCTCGATATCACGAAGTGATCTTGCGAATGGGCCGAGAGTTCCCATGATTGAGTCACAGCCAGGAGTAGGAATGACGACTCCTTCGCCACTGATTCGACCAGGGCTAGGAAGAAGGCCATAGATCTGGTGAATGTCAGCTAGAAGCTCCTGATGGTAATCATCACGAGAGGCTGTAACTTACACCTGTCAGAGATGCTGGGACTCTGATGGAACCTCCAATATCACCACCAATACCCAGCGGTGAGCCGTTCATGGCCATTAGAGCGGCCTCACCACCCGTGCTACCACCAGAGGTGAGCTTTCGGTTCAACGGATGCACTGTTGCTCCATAGATGTTGTTGGAAGTCTCCAGATGCATGAGAGATTGCGGTTGGTTTGTGCGCGCAAAAACAACTGCCCCTAGCTTCTTAAGTGTCTTGACAACATGAGCATCCTCCACACTCAGGTTGTTGACCCAGGCCACAAACCCAGCGTTGGTGCAGTGCCCAGCCACAGCAATCTGTTCTTTAACAGAAACAGGCAGGCCGTGAAGAGGACCCATGGTCTGTCCAGTCCTGGCCAGAAATTCATCGCAGGCCGTTGCATCCACCAAGGCTTGAGGAATGAGTTCGGTCAAGCAATTAGTCTTTCACATATCAGCAACTCAGTCTTTTCTGTGGCGGATACATGTCCAAAAACCACTTACACATTGTTGCGCGATCGTAGCTCGCTTTCTATAGGCCATCAGAAGTGCTTGTGCGCTGACTTGCTGCTTGGCCAGCATCTGGAGAAGATCTGTGGCATCATGGTTTTCTGTCAAATCAAGCTCCGCCTCTGTGAGAAGACCACTTGATCGGGGGATTGAGACAACGTTGTTGGGGAGAGCCGCTAGCTCGCGTGGCTGAAGCAAGGCGCTGGGCTCAAGCGAAGAACTCCTCGCCGTCAGGGCAGCTTGAATACGTTCCCGTACAGTGGACATGGGCTTGGATGGATGAGTGATCATTAGAGACGCTCGAACGTGTCGTGGATGAAGTAAGTTTTGGATGGGCATGTCATACGGACAGTCTCAAGCTTTATACTTAACCTAACTCATATCCCCCATCACAGCCACTCAGCTAATTGGGCAAGAGACTAACCAATAGACAGACTGAAGGAATTAGTTTAGTGTGTCTGCCCCAGAGTGCGATGACGCGAGCGGGGTTATTCTATCGACTATCTCTCCGCACTGGCTACAACCAGGCAACGAGCAGTTAACCCCTCATTTTCCCCAGAGCGTATCTATCCCCCAAAAGCGTTTAGTTTCGGACGATACTTTACCTGGAGCCTTCGGGTACAGCGTTGGTAGCGCATGCTCCATCTTTAGCAATCAGATTTGACGAGATGTCGAATATGTCCGACCTCGGTGTCATGCATTCACTAGTTGTTGTTCCGAATATGACAACTACCGTACCCCGCTCAGTGAAATATGATGAGGCTGTGCGAACATAGCTTTTATGAAACCATTCATTAGACTGACAGGGAAGATTCTCTCGGCTAACGACTTATCTAAATATAAACCCTTCCGAACTTGTTCAACTTGCTATGATCGGTCCTATGCACCGATTGTCCTCGGCCAGAGGGCTACCTCAACGACACGTAAAATCTCCAATTTACCAACTAATCACCTTCTTTTCAGGACACGAATAGCTCGCAGCCCCGCCATATTTATGGAGAGCTAGGCGATGAAGCATTGGCGAGGAGCCTTGATTAATTGCATTGGGTAGACTTGCAAGGACAAATTCATCGCATTTTGTATAGGCGTCGGTTTGGACATAGCATCAAATGGACCAAAACCATCAGTTTGTTGCCAGGATTTCGTTTCTGACTCCCCAATTCAATATTGTGACAAGCTGCCGGGCAATGACATGTCAATCACAGCATGATAAAAGTACGTTTGTACGACGATCATGGTGAGTGAAGGAATTGTGAATAATTGGAGTAAAACAGGGCAAATCAAGTATATCAATTATATCTTGCTATAATTGTCTGTCTCAAATCTAGTTACACACCTCCCATCTCTCCTTTTCCTGCTATCTTGTTGCATCATCGCTTACAGCCTCGATCCGCAGCATGAGTCCGTCAGGTCTGGGTGCTGAATAGACCGGTTGGCGGACTGCACGGACGCAGGAACATCCAAAGCAGGGTTCTGTTCAAAGAATCCAGAAGGCTTCATGTGCACACTGATTCTCTCAATGGGCATGACTGGGAAGTCTTCAGGGCGAGGGTTGTGTGTAAGGGCAAATGTGTGCCAGAAAACCAGATCCTTGTCACGAACATTATCCCCACGAGCAGACCAAACCTCGACACCGTCACTCTCACGGCTTTGCCAGGTGAACTCGCCTGCAGCGTAGAGCTCGTCGTCGCGGTAGCGCGTAACCCAGATAGGGTGCTGGGAGAACTTGGCTCGCTTGGCAGTGTAGCTGCGAGCTTGGGCAAGCATACCCTGGCTGGGCAGAGTCTGGATCTTGTATGCTACAGGACGACCGCTAACCTTGTTGATGACGCTATCGTTTCGAATCTTGAAAACACGAGCGAGGTTGAGGTCCGTCTCGGCGTGGCCTGCACGATTAAGGACGGTGGTCTCAGACACGTAGCCGACGCCAAAGGGGTCTTCCACTCCATGAGAATCCGATAGAGGAACACTATCCTCGTAGATGACAGTGTTATTGAAGCCATCAATGGCAGGATCAATGCGGAGGGAGAAGATGTGCTGGTGATAGGGAGCAGCAACACCGGGTCCAACGTTGACAGCCCATGGGGCACAAGTACCGTCCTCGTTATCGATAGGTGTAGTGGAAAGAATACCAGTGGCTCGAACTTCGAACTCAATACCACCGGCCTGGTCGAAGATCCAGGCAAAGACGTATTCGTAATTGGACACGGTGCAGATCATCTGAACGACCAGCTGGCGATTACGCACAACGGTGGCCTCGTTGTTTCGGTAGTTGGTGTGCTTGTGGAGAAGTCCACCATCTTGCTCGTGCAGACATACAACGTTTTTGAGGTGAACGGGGTTACCCTTGGAGTCGGTGCGGTATCCATCAAAGTACTTGATGTGTCCCAGACAGTCACAGCCAAGGCTGAGCTGGTTGGCGGTGACACCCATACCGACATCGCCGACATCAAATGCCTGCTTTCGGTGGTATGGTCGTCGAGGGTCTCCGTAGGGAACAGTCATCTCTGACATGGAGAGTCGGTAGAAGACGTTGCGGTTGTCGTAGGTGACGTTGTATAGAACGAGACCGTCGCGAGTGTTGAAGCCGACACGGAACTTCCACTTTTGCCAGCAGACCTGCTGCTTATCCTGAATGTTGAACGAGGGACCCTCGGGCTGCTGGACGATGTAGGGCTTGAGGTCGGTGCGGGTAGGAATGTCGAGGAGGTCATGGCAGTACTCGACGGCGGCGACAGGTTTCCACGGCTGAGTAGTCTCGTGGGTCTTGTGGTCCTTTCCAAGGGCGAGCTGGTCAATGCGAACAAGCTGCTTTGTGAGGGCATCGAATACGGGAGAGAATGGAGCGGGCAGAGAGTAATGGTTGGCTTGTGGGTGGTCGTTTGGCACGATGTACATGTAGCATTGGTAGAGACGTCGACGCTCGTTTGGATCATCGGTGCTGTAGCCCCATGGATCGTTGCAGATGGTGACTCCCTTGGGAAGCTTGAGCTTCTCAACCTCCTTGAGGACGTCGGGGTGGTTCAAGCAGATCTGCTCAATTTCGATCAATTCATCGATATCGGCAGGGCCTTGGACATCGGAACCAAGCTCCTTGAGGGAGACAACGCTGTTTCTAGTGACATTGACAAGACCCTTCATGAAGGCCCGGGTGTCCATACGGTGGAGAAGAACGTAAGCGATACGGTCAGGGTGGGGAGGGAAAGCAGCTCCCAGGCGCTCGGCCTCGATGAAAGGAATGACTTCGGCCTTGCGGGGCTCCTGGATGTCGATGGTCTTGAATCGGAGGGGAACGTCCTTGAGAGCAGCGCCGAGGACCTTGACCGCGGTGTTGATCTCGTCGGCGCGGAGAGGGTCGAAGGGGTGAGGCTGAGGGAATGACATGGTTGCAGAGGTTGAGATTATTCTGACTTGACTTGTTGATGGAGAAGACTCAGCAAAGCCAAGCCTGTATGGGTGTGAAAGTTAAGCGCGAGGTGGTATCCCGTAGTGTCAAGATGTTGCTCAAACACTTTGTTGGAGTAGTTGATCTGATCCGGTTGAGTAGTTGCTCTTCAAGATGAGATTTACAGACGCTGCCACGGCCTTATTATACTCTTCACCCCACAAAGCCTCTCCAACGAGTCCCCACATTGTGCTTTGACAAGTCGGCGCGTTGATTCTCCATCTGGTAGCTCTTACGCTCCGATAATCTGGGGCACCCACTTTCAGATAGCACAAGGTATCCACTAGAGCACCTCGCCACTGCTGAGATACTCCATTATCAAAGCCATTGCTGCATCTGGAAGCAGATACGCCATTTAGCTTCCAGCTGCTTGTCGAAGGGCTGTGGTCGGGTGTGCGTTTCAATCCAGATCCTGTAATCGGTTAAAGCTGAGATCGGCACTACTAATCACCGAACCCATTGAATTAACGACACTATCCCTGTTTCGGTAAATGTTACGCCGATATCAACCCCGCAAACTTTATCCTTGGCCCAATCGCCACTGTCTCGATCTAATTAACGTTAGCGTATTTCCTATCTCCAAGTGTTGAGCGGGGTAAATCCGGACATTTCCATGACTCTGAGTAGTTTGTTCTCTCAAAGGGCTAGCCGAGCAGGAGGCAACACCGTAATAGCTGCAACCAACTGCTAAATTTTATCATAACAACCATACCATACTGTCGGAAGCATAGACCCTGATTCTTAGTAATCGTTGGGTTATTTGGCTATCTTAGTGTCAGCGTTCTCCACTCCAACCTGGCATCAGCTGCGATTTTATGTAGGGTAGCACCATATTATCAGATAAAGTACATTCTGTTTGAGCCAGCAATTGCGACTTATCAAGAGTTTATATCATTTCGCTGTTTCGATGGAACTCTACTTATATATTCTAACATGTGTGTTTTTTTGTGTTTTTTTGACTCTACAGCTACCTTTAACCGGCACCACAGAAGTGATAACTCTGATCAAAAGACCATGATCCCCAAGTGTGAACTACTTTACCTTGACTACTAAGTGACTTTTCCTAGTCTATGTAAAACTCTCGGAACTTCAAATAAGAAACCAAAAAGGATTATACAATTTCTCCGTTCCTCTGCTATAGCTTAATTAGCTTGGAATATTGCCGATGAAATGACCGACTCAATGACGTCAATTCCTATAAGGAAGGGTGGACCTTCACAGAAAGCAAATGTGGAACTATGATTGGCTAATGATAGCCCCTTTTGTGGGATGTGCATTATTGGCTTGTCGCCACGTTTCTCTGGCGGAAAAACATCGGCTTTCCCAACCCCCTTCGAATCACTGCTGTTTTGCACAGACCAAAATACTACGTACACCCGAACAACTTTCAATCGTGATTCCCACGGTTCAAGCATCATACTTGATACACGTAATGAATTCTTACACGAGTCTATAGAAAAGAGCCTCATCTAGATACAACATCTGTGGTCCCCGCTCGGGACTCGACTTGGCGACTCAGAACACAAGAGCAATGCCTTTGTCACGCGTTCAGCAACATCCCAAGTAATCGTCCACCTCTTAAGGCTTAGCCTCGACGTCCTTGCCCACAGTCTCGTCAATATGCTGCTCGGCTGAAGTCGGGACAATAACCCCCTCTTCAATAAAATAGTTGGTTTGCTTGACGTTAAAGATGATAACCCACAAGAGACTGGTTATGCTAACGGCGTAGAGAACCAGTTGCATAATCGTCTGATCTATAAATGTCATGCCTTGCGAATCGATAGTAAAGGAGACGCACATTCCCAGACTGATAGTGCCCTTGAAAGCACCAGCGTAGCAGGCACAAAGAGACGGATCATTAGTGAGAGAGGCTGAGGTCCACTGGACGGCAATCTGGAAGCAAGCGTAGATCACGCCGAAGAGCAAATAGAGAATAATACCAGCGGCAAAGCTTTTACCAGTCCAGTCCACGGTTGGAGCATCAGAGTCCCGGCCGATATCATCCTTGATGATCCAGGTAAGCAGTCCACACGTGGCGCCCATGGTGATGATGCCGAGGGCTGAAGCGCCGGCGATCCCGCGCCTTCTTCGAGACTTGATATATTTGCTGTCCATGATCCAGGCGAGTGTCATAGGAGACGGGATCATAACAAGTTGGAAAAGGAGGTTGTCAAGCGATCGGGTACGGATGTTATAGTAATAAGCTATCGAGCATAATCTATCAGTAACAGCCTTAGTTCCTGGTCGAGGATATGAACTAACCGTCGATACTGCTCGTCAAGGAAAGGCCCCCCCCCCCCACAAACATAGCTGGAAGAAGAATAATAATCTTAGGGTCAGTTAAGACCGATAAAATACCTATAATCTCCTTCTTGAGATCAGGCTCCTCGAAGGATGCAATGTGTCTTCCGTCATGTCGGACAACGTCGCCGGGATCGACAAGGAGGAAAAACGAGCCGACTATTGCACTGAATATAGTCAGCACCATAAATCAACATTTTCTATTACAAACTTACGTGACCATGATGACAAGAAAAGCGACGTAGACCGCGTTTGACACCCCTGTACCCTCGCTAGCCAACATAGAGAGGGTATCCAATACCGCCAAGGATGCTGCCAAGTGGATTGTAAGTGTTTGGATTCGAAAATAACTGGAATGAAATACTTACACGGTCCATTTGGGCCGCAAATAATTAAGGACCGGACCAGCGCACCATCCAGCAATTGTGTAGATGCCATAAAGAAGTCTAAGCCATGGTTAGCGTGTTGGACATACTATCCCGAGTCCGTTCGGCGTACGAGTTTGTCAAAGCTGCAGTCTCTTGCGACGAAGCTCTTCCACCACCGGCTCCGAGTCCGGTCAATGCGAAGTAGATTCCTGGAAGACAGAATAGAATGCTTGATATAGAGTTAGTCGTCATCATACCACCTCATGGCAAAGTTCTGGACGAAAGACTGATTGAGTCGGAATTTGCTTTTGGAGATTGATTGAAAGTCCATGGTGATAAGTTGATTGATGTCTGCATGATACAAACCAGGAGGATGCTGCAAGAGACGAAAAAGCAATTTTCAAGATGATGAGACATCCAAATGCTATGTCGGTAAATACGTTTCTGATGTGTTGATTGAGCATTGACCACACCAGGGACATCCCACTCGTCACTGTAGGCCAAGGCACTCAACCTGAAGCCGTTTCGCCAATCCCCCGCAGCCTCGATTTTGCAAGCCTCTTTACCGGGGAAGTGGACCGAGATAGCGACTACTTAGTAGCGTATCTTTATCCCAAATAGTCATAGCGTGATGGTTCATCTCGTTTCCCGGGCAAGTGCATCGAGTCGGTGGACCCATAGCAGCGTATCTTTAGCTTAAAAGGGTAATAGTGTCGATAAGCTTCCTCCAACTTGGCTTGTGTTACCAGATGATACAGCCCGCAAGGGTCAAAAAGGGCAACTTCCGCATTTCCGCCCGTATATTTGCCATAGCGGAATATCAATATCATTTCTGATTCGTTATCTGCGCCTATGAGATGCCCTCAGAGTCTATTCTCGAGACTGACCAATGGGTATAACTCATAGCTGATGTACCAGTCTAGCCCTTTCTGACCCTCGGGGGCTGTACTGACGGGGCCCCAGAGTCCTAGGATAAGCGCATGACGATCGCATGTGGGGGAAACTACGAGATACTGTACAATATCTAGATAGCTAGATATCGTAGAGATTATTCATATGCATGGGCTTGAAGATTGTTAGTCTACGCGCCCGTTAAAAGGGAAAGACGACCAGTCAAAAGAACTCACGAATGTCTCATATCTCGGGGCTGTCTTATCAACTCGTCCATCGAGATTATGGCAACAATTATCCAAGATGCTGCAATTAATCTCCTCACTTTCTGGACTCAGTAATGATACGACAACAAAAAAAGTTGGCACGCCTGATGCACACGTTTCGGTACTGTACTGCGGAAAAGTCCGCTAGGCTATGCAGGAAATTGGGGGTTGTCGCCACTTCCACGCGCTATCTTGGTGGCGGTCTATCAAGGGAGTCACCTGCAAACGAGCTTCTCCGCAATGACCTTGTCAGCCTTGGTTAGCGGAGGGACCTGGGGTAACCCCGTCATCGTGGAGAAGGAGATCATGTTGAATCGTTGGTCGGCGACCCTCAATCTTCTGCTGACGATGTTACTAGAGTTATGACTGATGATGGAATGACGTAGGATCATACAACTGTGGCCTTGAGAAGTTGATTGTAAGTAGATTTATTGGTTTACCGGGACAATGAGTCGGAAGAATCTGAACGAATGCGTCTGATATTTCATTCCCGAGGTATTCGTTACACCACGACTCTACATTAATGTCTCATCAATCCTTGATGCTAAAACTTAGTTATGTCGGTTAGCAAGGTCTCGATCCGCTAGTGGAGAAACGACACCCTTAGCAGTATTCACCTCTGCGGGATAATTGCCGTCTTGAGCATCAACCTCACCGGACCCTTTTCACTTGCCCGAGTCTTAGCCATACAGCGTCATTAAATGTAGGTCCCTATCCAATGTTTAGTGTTTTCGATCTTATCTACCCCGTAATTGGTTGATCCTTTGCTAAAGACAAGCATGTTACGGGGTGGCCGCGGGGTAAATTGGTTAACCCTCTTGCCCTGTTTGGTACGGCTACATGAAGATAGAGGGTGCACGGTTTCATGCTTCTCACTTTGACACTTTATCACAGGCGGCGCGCAACATATCAAGAGGGGTTAAATCATCCGCGCTGAGTCGAGCACTAGTAGCCTGATAAGGATCTATAAGTGCAACGTTAGAATCGCGATCAATCACTACGAATCGTCACCGAACTTTGGTTACTCTCCAATATACCTTGTAATTTTTTCTCTGAACGCAGTCGTCTTTGCCAGTCATGGAAGGATCCGTCGATTACCTGGCCACTATGGCCCACCACTCCACAGGACATGACACGGAGCTGACCAAGAAATTTGGCTTCATGTCTATGCTCGGAATCTCATTTGTTGTTGTTGGGTAATGATTCGGTTTCCTAGAGTCGGTGAATGCACCAGCTAACGAGCCAACTCCAGAACTTGGACATCGGCCGGATCATCCATGAACCTCGCCCTCCCGTCCGGAGGACCTGTTGCTGTCTTGTACGGCCTTGTTGCTGCCGGTGTGGGCAGCCTTCTTGTGGCAGCAAGTCTGGCAGAGCTCTGCTCTGTCTTTCCCACGAACGGTGCCCAATATGAATGGACGGCTGTCCTGGCTGGTCCACGATACCAGAAGTTTCTCAGCTATGCCTGTGGGTGGGTTGTCACATCTTCTTGGTGGGCCCTTGCTGCTGCCGGCCCATCTCTATTCTCCTCGTTGGCTCTCGCCCTGATTCAATCGCTCGTCGATGGCTACACTTTTCAGAAATGGCACCAATTCCTGATTTTCATCGGTGTCGAAATCGGCGCAGGTATCATCAATGCATTTGGGACAGCCTTACTTCCCATGATAGGGAAGGTGTCATGTAAGTGTTACTGCTTTCTAGAACTAGCATGCATTTGCTGACCATCTCTTGTCGTAGTCATCCTCTCTCTTGCTGGGCTGTTCGTGATTTCTGCTACGGTCCTCGCGATGACCTCAGGCAAGCATCAGTCTGCAAAGTACAGTCCAACCCTATATAATATGACTGAGGAAATATTGACACGACCCAGGTTTGTCTTTACCGAGTTTATCAACCAGACCGGATGGAATGATGGTGCAGCTTTCCTTCTCGGCCTGCTACAAGGATGCTACTCCCTAATCGCATTCGACGCGTACGTACTGAATACCATCTGTTGATACTGGCAGAGTCTAACTGTAACTAGGACGGCCCACCTAGTCGAGGAGATGCCGAACCCTCAGAAGGATTGCCCACGTACCATGGTCTTGTCTATTATTCTTGGAACAGTCACGTACGTCAAGTCGTCAACCACTCGAACGTCAAGGGTACGTTAGCTGATACACATCTAGAGGCTTTGCGTTTTTGGTCAGCGTCTTGTTTTCCGTGCAAGATCTCGACGAAGTTGTTGGCTCATCGTTCGGGCAAGTTTTTCTTGTTTCGCAGTGGAATGTGGATAATTAACTTTTATAGCCCACTCATTGTCGTGTTCAAGCAAGCAACAGGTTCACGAGCCGCTACTATCGCCTTGACTGCCATTGTTTTGACCATCATCTTTTGTTCCGCTGTCGAAGTCGTCACTTCTTCTTCGAGGATGACCGCGGCCTTTGCTAGGCAAGGAGGAATACCGTTCAGCAACTTGTAAGGCATTGATTGATGCTTCAGACACCAAGATTGACTAATCCGGCATTCAGCTTCGCCGAAGTACACAAGGGCCTGGATCTTCCCCTTCGATCAATGCTCTTGACCAACAGTATCGTCATTATCTTGGGTCTACTCTACCTTGGAGCATCGACGTACGTGTCCACGATTCTAGATGCACGCTAATTTGTGTTACCGCTGACGATGTGAACCCAGTGCTTTCAACGCCATTATAAGCGCGTGTGTAGTTGGGCTTGGACTTAGCTACTTGATCCCGATTGCCGTTTTGCTTGTCCGCGGACGCCATATCCTACCTCGATCCGAGTTCTCACTGGGCCGTTGGGGGTATGCCATCAACATCTCCGCCGCCCTATATCTTGTGTTTATGTCAGTGCCATATCCCTATCAACATGGAAAATCCGAGATGTTAACCTCGTGTACAGAGAGATCCTCTTTCTTTTCCCATCGACCCCCCATCCGACCGCATCGACAATGAACTACGCTATTGTCATCCTTGGTGGCATACTCTGCTTCGCAATAGGTATGTCGTCCAGCCTAATTGCTGCTTTCAAGTTCTAACATGAGTAGTTTATTGGTTGGTATATGGAAAGAAACAATATGAGTTGCCGGCAATTTGCCTTGTTGGGGTTAACCCTGCGGGCCGCCAACAGGATGTCGAAAATGCGGGACAAAACACAGTGGGAATTTGTGCGAAAGATAGTCACGTAGCCAACTAGCCATTTGGGGGGGGGATGGATATTTTGTTATGACAAATGTCTGTCTTGAATATTGTTTCAGGGCCGCTACATTGTACTTAGACGAACCGAATACGTGGCGTCCACGAAGTCATACTATCTGTACCTAAATTCCGCTTATAGTGGCGTAGCGTCTCATGACATGACGTGAAACTATCATAGGTGAACTAATTTTCCCACTAGTTTTCTGCCGTTCGAGACCGCCTTGAACCGAGTCAATGCCCGCTAAAACAACAGGCTTCCCCACGTCTGCTCCAAATGCATGTCAGGTCCTGCAACCATCAGACGTTTCTCCATCACAGAGCGGCTTATCCTCGACCCGATTAGTTGATAAGAAAACCTCCGCACCCATGTTTCGACGCTTCAGAGTTAGCCCCTGGTCACGGACAGGGTGCAGCACCTGTAAGAGGAGACATAAGAAGTGTGAGTTGATCCAGGCGCCTTCATCCTCTTCTCGGCTAATAGTTTTTCAGGCGACGGTGAAAAACCTGTGTAGGCTCTATCATCTGCTCCAAGTATATGTCTTACTTGCTAAGGATAGACAAGATGCTCAGCTTGTACGAGGTTGGGGCTCGATTGTGAACAATTTGACATGTTTAGTGCCACCAACCCCAAAAAGAGACAGGGACAGTTGAAGCCCAAACCTATACAGCCAAGAAAGCCACGCAAGCCCGGCGACCAAAGTAAGCAAATTGTTCTTTGTATTCAATATCCAAGGCTGACAAGACCCCAGACCCAAGAACCACGCCAGCGCCATCCAATTCCGGCGAATCGCAGAGCATCCAGGAGGCTCGGACGCCATCTTTCTTTACCGACGTGATGGAAGATCCTCTTTTCCTCGTGAATTTAGGTGAACTCACTGCGTCGACGTTCGACCTGGATGAATGCTTGAATCCAACATTGAATTCTCCACTCAGCCTCTTTACTGACCATTCACATCTGGACGTTCAGCTATTCCAGTACTATATTCAGAACCTGTCGACACGATTAACCAATGCTGATGGCTTCTGGAATCCGTTGCGAGTCTTGGCTGTCCCGAGAATGTGCTCATCCTCCGTCTTGTTCCAAGCCGTATGCGCCGGCTCAGCTATTCACATGGCCCGTTTCTCGTCTTACGATGTGGAACACTACGACCGAGTGGCTCGGCTTTATTATGTCCAGGCCTTGTCCGCCCTCAAGGATCTGATATCTGTCCTAGAGCAACAAACAGCCAGTGATTCATCATACAAAGAATTGGATGGGATTATCTTGTTGACATCCATCTTTCTTTGCAAATATGAGATTATAAAGGGCGGCATGTCTGTTTGGCGACAGCATCTGGCTGGTGTTGAGAC